>JAPMLY010001055.1:0-137734 GCA_026401115.1 Tetraselmis chui | reverse complement strand
GGAAGGGGAGTGTGTGAGGTGTCCGTGGGTCTCGGGGTCATGGGGGACGCGGCGGTGTGGGGGTGAGTGGGGGGTCTTTCTGAGGGTGTGGCGTGTGTGCTTTAGGACGCCGGACGGGGGGGCTGGTTTGAGGGCTGGGTCTGTTGGTGTGCGTGCCGTTGGAGAGGAGTCCATGGGGTCGGGGAGGGGGAGGGAGGGGGGGAGGAGTTGGAGGGGGGGAGGTATCATGTGGGGGGTGGAGTCTGTGCGTTGGGGGGGGGAAGGAGGTGGGGGGTCAATGCCGGTTGGGTGTGAGGAGGCTATGGCGGGGTGTGTGAGGGGGGTGGAGGAGGAATCCATGTGGTCAACTGAGGTTTCGAGGGATGGTGGGGAGGGGGGGGTGGGGGAGGAGGGGTGGTGGCGGGCAAGGTGGGAGGGTCAGCTGGGTGAGCGGGGTGGGGGTACGTAGGAGGGGCGGGGGAGGGGGGGCGACGTTTTTTGGAGGGGCGCTGGTTGCGAGTGCGAGGGGGGGGGGGGAGTATGAAGGGGCCAGTTGGATGTCGGGTAGAGAGTCGAGGTCGAGGGGGGTATCGTCAGGGGTGTCCAGCAGGGAGCCGTCCGCAGGTTCTTGTTGCCATGTCTCGTAGGTGTTACTCGCCTGCAAGTGGCCTGTCCATTCGAGAAGGTGAGAGGGGGGTTGCGAAGGAGGGATTTGTTTTTGTGAGGGTGAGCTGAGGGGGGGAGGGGGAGGTGGTGAAGATGGGGTCTGTAATGCGGGACCTGTCGAAGGTGGAGTAGTGGTGGGGTGTGATGTATAGGGAGCATGTGGTGTTGGTGGGGGTGCCACGGTGTATGTAGGTGTGGGGGAGGGGAATGGTGGCAGTGCCGTTGGTTGAGATGAGGATGCGGTACATGATGTTGGTGAGGGAGATTTGGATGCTGGTGGCGATGTGAGGGGAGGGGGAGGGGTGGGAGCGGAAGTATGAGCCGTCAGGAAATTTTTTGAGGGAGGTGTGGTGTGAGATGTCGAAGGTGGAGGGTGTGGAGTTGTGGGAGTGGGTGTGTGACTGTGCGTATTCTGAAGCTGTTTGATGGAGGAGGGTGGAGAGCCAGTGTGAGGAAGGGATAGTACCTTTGACGTGGGTTGGGGGAAGGGGAGGGGGTGGGGGGATTGGATGAGGACTGTGGTGAGGCAGGTGTCAGTCCAGGAGGTGCCTGGGACATGGCCTGTGAGAGGGGGGGGTGTGATGGTAATTGTGTAGTTTTGCGGGGTGGGGGGTACTGTGTGAATAGCATTTTGAAGGGTGGCGTGAAAATGTACAGGTCCTAATTGTGAAAGAACTGGATTATGGGGTGGGTGGAGGATATGCATCCAGAAGGAGGGGGGGTCGTTCACGACCTGGACGGGTTCCCGTGTAGGTTGTAGGGCGTCCGCGATCTGGAGCAGGAGTTGGGCTGGTCCCGGGAGGTCCTCCATTCGGGGGGCAGGGGTGGTGGGGCTGGCGTTCCAGGTGTCGGCGAGTTCCGTGGCGAGTCGATCTAGCAGGAGGGCCTGTATCAGGGGAACGACGTCTGGGCCGGAGAGATGAGTGAACATGGGGGAGCTAATTTTCATGCGTTGGCCTGAAATCGCGGGAACGGCTACAGCACGTATAATCTGAATTTCCTGCTGTCTAAGGGTGGTGGAAAGTTGGGGGTCTGAGGCGGCGCTGGGTGGCGTTGGACCTCCCGACGGGAGTTCACGCCGGCGTGAAGCGAGCTAGTAAAGCAAGCCAACGGTGATGCAGGAGGTGGGGATGTCCAGCCGGACCTCATGGTGGCCATGTGAGAGTGCGACTGGCAGAGGGGTGAGATCGTGTTGCTGGGGCATGGCAGGGTGTGGGGTGCGGGTGACTGAGACTGTCCATTTCGCACGATGGGCGAGTTCCCGACCGATTATATTTCTCGCGCGGGCCGGAATATCGGTTAGGGCGTGAACTTTTTCGAGAAGCCAGCGTCGAGCGATGGAGCAGGCGGAGATGAGCATGAGTGAGGAAGCTGGCAGTGTCGGGAGGGGCGGTGGAGTACTGACCTGTCAGTAGGTAGGAGTCGATCAGGCGAGCAAAGAGGTCAACGGCCCTTCCGAGGTCGGGGGCAGTCGTCGGGGTGGAGAGGACCAGGGGAGTTTAAAGCCATGTGCCCGGCGTGGGTTCCAGGGGCGTGCCTCGGCCGTAGTCTGCAGTTGCGAGCTGTGGGGCTGTGAGGAATGGAGCAAGTGGGTGACCCACAAGGCGGGTACGGGGGCCGATGTGGTCGTCCGCGAAAAGGGGTGTAGGGCGGTCTTTAAGGACGACCTGTATGTATGTGTCCGGGAGGGTAGAAGGTGATGACATAGTGGTCGTAAGGCGGGTGTCGATGTGTGTGTATGTGGTAGTGTTGGAGTGGAGAGAGAGAGGGTTAGAGGTGGTCAGCGTGTGTTGGCGGCACACGACCAGGTATGATGGGACCTGGGTTTGTTTTTCGCGGACGTCTAATGGGAACGTCCGGACGCTCGGAGGGGCGCGTGAGAGTGCGCCGGCTCCGTGGGAGGGTGATTTTTGTAATCTATTTGATACGCACGAGTGTCGTAGTATTGGACGGAGTACTTGGAGTGATGGAGATGTAGGCGGCGCAGATTTCGGCATGTGAGTCGAATTCAAATTTGTGAAAGCTGCGCCTTGGAGTGTGTACCGTCTGATGTGCCTACGGATCCACTGACCTGGGTGAGCTAGGCTCGGGTGGGGAGAGGTGATCGGTGCCCGTCGTCCGACGGGCCCTGTGGTCACCAGTCTATCGCTCATAGGGAGGCCAAGCCCGGAGCGAAGACGGTCGGCGTTGCTCATCCGAGCTACCGACCCATCACCTATATTTTTACGTCAGTAGTACTTTAGTAGTACTTTGGATCTTTTTACTGTCTTTAGTGACGGTAGGATGTTTTTTTTACCTCACGCTTCTAAGTCCTGTATGGCATAGCATAAGGGGGGGCCCAGAGACTCCAGCCGGTTTTACTGGTATTGGAGTGTTTAATTTCAAATTTCAAATTGGCTATTCATCCGAATGGCTAAAGGCGATCAAAGACGCACCTGTGGCGGTTAGCCTCTGAAAGCTAAACGCTAGCACAAATCTGTTCTAGTCTATCTAGTTCTGTTGTTGCAAGATGGCAAAATATGTTATCGAGAGGCAATTGGTGAGAGATGTTTCATTGCTTTACTTAGGCAATAGATGTTGTAAGTGAACAAAGGAATTGTTAAAAGGTTCTGTCACCTCCCTCTACTGCACTAGGCTTAAATAGGTTTCAGCCAAGACTAGTTACGCATGCAAGCTTCGCTTACGTGTCACGCGTTAGTACTGTTCAACCGTCGTCATCTATCCTCGAGACACGGCATGCCTAGCATTGGGTTTCACGACGCGGCTCCTTCTGCATCGAAGAGCTCGTTCTGGCGCGTCATCTGGCTGGTTAGATTAATTATGCATATTTGTACGTACCGGGAGGTACTGGTCGTACTGTAGCATCAGCACCATTACAATATTGCAGTAGCGACGTACCCACGAGTTAACGTCCGTCATGTGGAAAAGCACGAATTGGAATCCGTAACGAGTACATGTACAATGTCCTGCAATGTACTGTTGCAAGATTGTACTCGTCACACACGTACCCTCCCCCTCTTGACAGATCAATGAGGCCGCCGCGAGGCAGACCTCCGTGGTTCTTGGCTCCTTTACTGAAGCAATTACTGGGACTAAGGAATGCGCGCTGGGTGAGCGTGCATGAAGTCTGTGTACGCCTGAGTCTTGGCAAATTTGTGCCATTGGGGCGTCTCCAAGAATTCTTGTAACGCAATTGTTCGATGCACCTCGTTCAAACGGTGCCAGACAGGTGGAATGTCGCCATCGCTGAAGTGCGTCATGAAGAGCAGATATTTGCCTCTTCGCCCGGGTAGCGACTTGATGCACACAGCAGAGATGTGCGAGACGTCAAACTCCTCGTCGTCTCCTTCAGGTACAGTTACCGGGACAGCTGTTCGTAGCGGAGCGGTAGAGCAGGGTCTCAAGTTATTAACGTGGAACACAAGGTGTAAGCGTACTGTCGCTGGTAGTTTTAATCTGTAACTGTGTTTTTCAATCTGCTCCTCCACTGAAAAAGGTCCAAGCTGTCTGTCTCTGAGTTTCCGGTTTGGTTGTCCTCGCAGAAAAAGGTTTCATGTGACGACTGACACCTTGTCTCCCTTAGCGAAGTGTGGCGCTGTAGACGGTTCTGTGCGCGCCTGCATCTCCAGATAACATGTCAGATAACACTGAGCGTACCAGGGTATGTATTGAACCATGCAAACACAGTTAGTGTGGAAGATAACGTACGCAAACGTAGTTACAGTCACAGTCCCGCAAACGGAATAGTTAAGGCGACAACCAGCCTACAGGCGTGGTGTCGGGACAACAGAAGTGTGAGAGCTTTAGCTTAGCGACAGCTCTGTACCAGTCAAACAGTTTATCGGTATGTCCGATCTAGACATGTACTAATCATATCTATAGGATAGCTTACAGTAGCTATCTGCAACTAATACGTATGCGGTATTACTTACAACACTCCCCTTGCAGGTAGCTACGGGATGAAGCGTTGCATTGGGTCTTGTCCTCCAATGATCGCACTTCGGTGTCTTGCCAATGCAGGTCTTGGGAGGAGTTTGGTGAGCATGTCACCGTCGGCAAAGCCTGTGAGTTGGAGGCTGTGGTCCAGGCCCCCCTCCAACGTCAGGCGCATGTGGATGGTGCTATGAAGGGAGCGGAGGGCCTTTTGCTGAGCGCGCCAATGTGCCTCCGTGGGTGAGGCATGGGCGGAGCTAAGGATGTGCAAGACCGTGGAGACAGCGGGGCGCGTGCAAACGGGGGCATAGTGGGGGCTGCCCAAGAGATTGGGGTGGACGTCTGGGTCAAAGTCGGGGGTTGCGTGTGTCGGTCGCCCGATGACTATGGGGTCAACGGTGGGGCGACGACGGCCACCGGGGGTGTGGTCGCCACGCTGGGCTGGAGAAGAATGATGTCCATGGAAGGGAAGAAGAGGTGGGACACCGGGAAAGGGAGAGCGGCCGGCCATGGGAGGCGGCGGGGCGTACGAATGTGGATGCTCACGGGAGGGGGGGACGCCGTGAGAGGGCGTCTCCGGGATGAGAGGTATGGGGTGGTGAGGGGCATATCCAACGGAGGGGAAGGGGGGGGTGGCGGGAGTTGTTCAACTGCGATGTCGTGTAGGGCAGAATCAGCGGGGGGGTATTGGGGGGGTGGTTGCAAGTGTTCACCTACGAGTTCGGGACGCGAGAGCTCGTGGTGCGCATCGGGACGGCGCTGTGCGACGGCGGTGTCGCCAACATGGGCTGCAGCGGTAGCGGCAGACAAGGTTGACTGTGCGTCCTGTGGGGCGTAGACAGGCTGGGGATGCACAAGCAGGGAGAGGGTGTGCACGTGGTGGCTGTCCCGAAAGTGTCCGAGGTGAGCATCGTGGCGGCGCTGAGCGACAAGGGGGTGCGATAAAGCAGCCGCAGCAGGAAGAGCAGCAATGGCTGCCGACCGCGAGTCGAGATGCGCTTCAAGGCGCGTCAGTTGCACACGGAGGAGCTCGAGGACACCGTGGGTAGTAGCGACAGTGCTCTGCAGGTGGAGGGTGTGGCCGTCGTGGCTGTCCCGGACGGGTTCGATGTGAGGAGCGTGGCGGCGCTGAGCTACATGGGGGTGCAGATTAGCACCCGCAGCAGCAACAGCACCCTCGGCCGACTGCGAGTCGAGTAAGCTGTTAAGTGCGCCACTTGCGCAACGAGCAGTGCATGAGTGTCCGGGGGGTGATTGACAGTGCTCTGCTGAGAGCCTGGGTCAGGGGAACCAACAGGTGAAACAAGCGGGTTTTTCTGCGCCATTTCGACAGAGGGCAAAAAAGAAAGAGCTGGATGAAAAAAAAAACAGGCAGCGGTAAAAACGCTAGCCGGACTCGTGCCTAACAACGGTATGCAAAGAGACGTCCTGATGCCCGCCGACCCCTCGGCCTGTAGCCCCGGGGTGTCTCAGAGCACCTTTTTTGTATCCTCCACCCAGTGTGGGGCACAAGTCGAGGCCAAGGCCAGGACAGGTGGAGCGCTGCGCTGGTGGCTGATTCGCTAGGCTAGGATAAAGATAAAAATAAAGGTAAGCTACGGCTGGCGTGCGACCTGTGGATGCGTATTCACCCGATGGTGCACCCCCCCGTTCTCCCGCTTGGACCTGTGTGCACCCTGTCCACACACGACGAGTGCGTCGGTGTGGGTGGCTGGCTATCTCCGTCGGGTGGCTGACTTAAGAGGGGTGGTGGCGGGTTTTAAGATCGCAGTTTATACTGGCGATACCGCCGACTACATGTTGAAAGTACTAGTTTTCTAAAGAAACTTGCCTTCTGCGGGAGAGCTGTGGATCGCAGCTCGCCGAACCAGGTTGTCGCGCGTGAGTGACGTGAGGCGGGGGCCCATAACCTATTGAACCATGCAAACACATTTAGTGTGGAAGATAACGTACGCAAACGTAGTTACAATCACAGTCCCACAAACGGAACAGTTAAGGCAACAACCAGCCTACATGCGTGGTGTCGGGACAACAGAAGTGTGAGAGCTGTAGCCTAGCGACAGCTCTGTACCGACTCAAACAGTTTATCGTTATGTCCGATCTAGACATGTACTAATCATATCTATAGGATAGCTTACATTAGCTATCTGCAACTAATACGTATGCGGTATTACTTACAACAGTATGTACTTCCTGTAACAATCTCAACCGTTATGTTGCGTCTTGCGAAATTGGAATCGATGGTCGCATGCTAAACAGCAGGTCAGGAGGCTCCTCAGGAGAGAATCCAAAGTTAGCCTCGAACGGTGTGTGCTCAATTCCAAGTGCACGCGAAGCGTTGTACGAAAACTCCACTTGCGGTAGAAGTGTCGACCAATCAGAGCCATCATAGCAACAGAAGCAACGAAGAAGCTGCTGAAATGTGATGTTCACGCGCTCTGTCAAGCCGTATGTTTCTAGGTGTCGGCTGGTAGACATGTTCAGACGCGTTCCAAGGCGTCTCTAGAGTGTCTGCCAGAAAGCGCTGACAAACTTCGGGTCGCGGTCGCTGATCAGTACACGGGGCAGTCCATGTAAGCGGTAGACTCCCTGTAAAAACAAAGTGGCAGTTTCTTCGGCAGTAATCGACTCTGTGCATGGCAGAAAATGGGCCATTCGTGTTAGATGGTCTACTACAATCAGCACACTGTTAAAGCCATTGCTGTCAGGCAAGTGTGTAAGGTAGTCAAGACCAACTGTGTGCCACGGTCTAGGTGGAACATGCAATGGGTCAAGAGTCGCAGCCATCTGCGGTCGAATCTTTGCTCGTCGACACACGACGCAGCGTTCGCAAAAATCTTTCACGTCTTCGTTTCCACCAGAATCTGTCGAGTGCTTTAGCAAGAGTGCTAGCAACTCCTCTGTGACCAGCTGACGAACTTTCGTGCAGCTCTGTGATCAATCTCAGTCGGAGCTCAGAGTTCTGTGGAATACAGAGGCGATTGAGATGACAAAAGTACCCGTCTCTGGCTTCTATCCGGCTGTCTCTTGTCCACTCACCATCGTCCCCATAAAACGAATCTCGTGAGAACCCCTCGCGAATGAGATCAGCGAACTCAGGGCTCAGCTGCAGTGCGTCAACAGTCAGTAAATTTAACTATGCGTCTTCAAACAGCAGCTGGGACTTCCGTCGTAATTCTCGATCTAACGGAACCTCGCCATCCCAAAATAAGGGTACTATGGCCTGAGGTTCGAAGTCTGGACGCCGGCTCAACGGGTCAGCTTCGTTCCGAGCTCCTTTGCGATATGCAAGTGTCATTGAGCCCACAAACGGTTGCAAATCCCGCAGGTATCTTGCTTGCCGCTTGTTCAACCTGTTGTTTGGTTGCATGAGCAGATGCCGCAGTGTGTCGTGGTTTGTTACGACAAGGAACTTAGAGCACCCTTCAAGATAGCACCTCCAATGCTTGACAGCTTCGCATACGGCCAAAGCTTCTAAGTCGTACGCAAAGTAAGTGTTACCACGCTCAGTTGTATTCAGCTTACGCGCCCAATAAGAGACTGGTTGAAGACCTCCTCCTTGGTCTTGCAACAAGACTGCTGCAATCCCCACTGTTGAAGCATCTGTAGCCACGGTGAACGTCGCGTCCGGGCTGACCTCCGGAAGGATCAGGCATGGCGCGGAAATGAGCCGTAACTTGAGAGTCTCGAAGGCTTCCAAACAGGCAGGCGTCAGCGTAACCTTCTGTGGCTGGGACTTCCGCAGTAAGTCCGTCAATGGAGCCGTAAGGTCGCTAAAATGGTGTATAAATCTCGCGTAGAAGTTGCAGAACTGTACGAAACTGCGAACCTCCTTCTGCGTCTTGGGCACTGGCCAGTCTTCAACGGCCTCGACTTTCTTTGTTGAAACCGAAATTTTACCGGCTGACACAGTGTAGCCCAGATACTCCATTTCTTGCAATCCGATGAAGCATTTCTTAAGGCGTAATCTCAGCCCTTCCTCCTTAAATCGGTGTAGCACTAGCCGTAGGTGCTCCAGGTGCTCCTCCATAGTTCGACAATAGATACAGACGTCATCCAGGTAGACTGTCACGAACTTATGTAAAAAGTCGCGAAGAATGTCGTTCATCATCCTTTGAAATGTAGATGGTGCATTGCATAGCCCAAACGGCATGGCGACCCATTCCATTAAGCCATCAGGGGTCTGAAAAGCTGTCTTGTGAACGTCCTGATCACGCACTCGAACTTGCCAGAATCCAGAAGCGAGGTCGAGGTGTGTATAAAAATTCGCGTCCTTAAGTTCGTCCAGTGTATCGTAGTCACGCGGTAGCGAGTAAGCATCTTTACGCGTAACCTCGTTAAGGCCACGGTAGTCAATGCACAGACGTAGCGAGCCATCAGCTTTCCGCAGAAAAAGAATTGGCGAGCCGAATTCACTGTAGCTGGGACGAACCATACCAGCTTCCACTGCGTCTTTAAGCTGTCGATTAAGCTCAGCGCGTTCTGCTGGTGACAATCTGTTTAGACGTTGGCGTCGCATCGGGCTAGTAGTGTCAATGGGGTGATCCCATTGTCGACTTACAGGTGGAGAGTCGACATGTTGCAGTAACTCCGGGAAGTCATTGATAAGTAACGACCGGAAGTTGTCACGTTGTTCTGCATTTAGCTCCTCTCCATTGTGAAAATCTGTCTGTTGTTCTCCTGCAGACGTAAGTTCAATTACGTAAAATTCAGCATGACGTCCTTTGTTGCGGCGCGTCTTGCGCAGGAGTTTCTGAACTTTAATAGACGACAGCAGCAGACACTCAGGGCGTCGTTCTTCGAGTGTAGTCTCCACTGCTGTACCGTCCATTAGTGTAAAAATTCTGGTTGTACCAAATTGTAAAGTGGCCTATTCGTCATCAAGCCATGGTAAACCCAGGATTAAATCAGTTGTGCGTAAATCACGTAAGACGTAGAAAGTCCGTTGAAATTCGTGTCGAGCCAGCTCAAAAGTGATGTCACAGACTGTCGTAGAAGTCACTCGCTGTCCGTTAGCGAGTCGAACTGGAGTCTTATTTGCAGACTTCCGAGTCTGTAAAGCAAAGCGTCGTACAAAGTCCTCTGACACAAAATCAAGTGTCGTAGCGCAGTCCACTAATCCAGAAATTTGGTGTCCGCCATCAGGAGTTTTCACAGTCAGCTCAGTTCGAATTAACGGGCGAGCTTCCGTGAGGTCAGTCAGTAGAGCTGTAGCTGGCGAAGAAAATTGTTGCAGCGTAGCGATGGACTGTTCCGAGTCGTCTGGTGGTATAGGTACCGAGTCGGGTTGATCAGGTGCTGTAGGTTCTGATGAGTCGTTAAACGCACAATCTGCGTCGACTAACCACAGCTGAACATGCCAAGGGGCTGGAGCAACCACCTCCTGTTGTGCTGGGCTCTCCAGTGACTGACGAGTAAAAAGCTGAGTTCTCGCTGGGAATTCTTGGTAGAGTTTCCAGTGCTTAGTCACCTGAGTAAATTTCGCCCACTTCGGTAGTACAAATACAGCCATCGTAGATGTCGGAGATGTTCGACGACAATCCTCAAAATGCTGCACAATCTGCTCAGCTAACTCCCAGGGTGGATTAATGAACACCCGTTCTTCTGACAAATCTCTGTCTAAAATCGAGTCACTCGGCGAACAGTGAGGTAAGTCACTGTGCGAGTTCAGACCTTCATCATCAGCACATCCCTCCAAAGTGAAGTTGAATCGTGCATGCAGAGGGTCAAAGACTGAGTCAACCAGTTTCCAATCAACTGAACGTATGGTAACAGGTTTACGACTCTGTCTGTGCTTAGTCTGACGACGACGACCTGCTACTTGCGTTACATGTGTCGCAAATGTAGTCGATGGAGATGCCGAAGGTATTTCGACGACCTCTGTCGCAAACAGTGTCTCAGAATGAACAGTTGATGTAGCCGGCTGCTCCATATCATTTGTAGAACAGCCTTGCCACCATCATTACTTCTTAGGTTCCATTGGTGCCTTGCCCTTGAACTCCGGACATTGGAACAAACGGTGTCCCTTCTTGTGGCACTTGAAGCAGAGTCCCTCGTCCATGTGTCGTTTACGCTCCTCAGCTGTCATCGCACTTGCGAGTGTGTTAAAATCTTCGCGGCCGGATGTTTGACCGCGTCCACCATTGTTGCCACCACGACCACCATTGTTAACATTACCACGTCCACGTCCGCGGCCACGACCACGGCCACCTTTATTACGTTTCCAGACGTTAGCGGCTTCCTCGAGAGGGTCCTCAAAGTTGCGCTTGCGTGTAGGCTGGGCCGATGGTCCAGCAGCAGACCTCGTATTGCTGAGTCTCGGCGAGTCTGTCACGACATCATTCAAAACGTTTTGCAGCTCCACCAGAGTAGTCTGGTATCCCTTCTGAGCTCGGTGTGACTTAGCCAGGTTCTTGAGCGCATCATTCGCTAGGCCATTAATAAAGCGTACACACTGTACATCGGCGGTCAGGTGTTGACGAGACCGACGTAAGTAGTCGTTATACTGCTTAGAGTAGACCGCGTAACTCATCGTGTTGCTCTGCGTAAAGCTTAGCAAAGCGTTAATTGCGTCGTCCTTGATGTTCGGAAGAAACATTGACTTGCGTAACTCCGTAACAAGTTCGTCGTACGTAGATGGAATTGGGGGCTGATTTTTCCGGTTCAACCACCACCCACCCAGGTGTCCAGAAAACTGTGAAGTAACCCAAAACACTGCGTCGTACGAGTCAGCCGTAATTCCAAGCATAACAAAACGCTGAGGCTGTGCCTCGAGCCAATCCTCTAGCTCATTAGGCACTCGACCATTCTGGTACGGTGAAGTAAAAGCAGCCTTACGCTGAGTCTCCGTGAGGGTCACAGATAGTCCAGCCAAGTTGTGGGTAGGCATCGGCATTCCCACTCGTAAATCCGTAGGTCCCTCACCAGTCTGTCGATTAATGTGTCCAAGAATCAGCAGCCACACGGAACCAGAGTCAACTGTTGTAAACCGGCAGTACATGTGGAACTGTTTCGGGATAGACGCGTCATCAGATAGGACTGGAACATGTTGACGTATCGCACGGTAAAAGAGTTCCCATTGAGTCACGTAACCAAAGTGAAGCAACTCACTCTTGTGCTTCTCGGCACGAAGCAATCCTTTTTGTGCGGGCGTAAGTGTCAGACCGTCGATGTTGATGGTTTCCGGGACGACTTAAGTGCCATCCGGATTAACTGTCGATTGTGCTAAAACAGCCTGCTCGACCGAAATTGTTCGTAGCAAACAGGACAGGAATAGACGCCGAGTACACGTAGACAAGCTGTCGTCCTTGAGGTAGAGTAACAACAACATGTTCACCACTCAGCAACGTCAATTCATCCAGTGTCAAAACAAGACCGGTCTCCTCGTGTAATTCGCGAATAGCAGCGTCGACAGGCTCTTCGTTAGGTAAGACAGAGCCAGCTGGGAACCAAGTTTTACCATAACGAGGCTCACGCTGAAATACCAACTTCAAGTCCGACGGTTTAGATCCTCCAACGTGAATTACCAAAACCACGTAATGTCCGGGTCCTAGAGAAGCCATCTTAACTCAATCAAACAACGTCGAGCAGATCAACGAGCAACGAAAGCGTGCGTCGACCAAAGAGCTCCGAAACCAGTGTGGCGGTTAGCCTCTGAAAGCTAAACGCTAGCACAAATCTGTTCTAGTCTGTCTAGTTCTGTTGTTGCAAGATGGGAAAAGATGTTATCGAGAGGCAATTGGTGAGAGATGTTTCACTTCTGTACTTAGGCAGTAGATGTTGCAAGTGAACAAAGGAATTGTTAAAAGGTTCTGTCACCTCCCTCTACTGCACTGGGCTTAAATAGGTTTCAGCCCACACTAGTTACGCCTGCAAGCTTCGCTTACGTGTCAGGCGTTAGTGTTGTTCAACCGTCGTCATTTGTCCTCGAGACACGGCATGCCTAGCATTGGGTTTCACGACGCGGCTCCTTCTGCATCGAAGAGCTCGTTCTGGCGCGTCATCTGGCTGGTTAGATTAATTATGCATATCTGTACGTACCGGGAGGTACTGGTCGTACAGTAGCATCAGCACCATTACAATATTGCAGTAGCGACGTACCCACGAGTATACGTCCGTCCTGTGGAAAAGCACGAATTGGAATCCGTAACGAGTACATGTACAATGTCCTGCAATGTACTGTTGCATGACTGTACTCGTCACACACCGCGGCCGGCAAACCTATCCTAGCTATCCCGACTGCTGCCAATCCAACCCTCGCTGACCTACTGAAATATGAGTGCACAACGGACCGCCTATTGCAAGAAATTCTACAACAGCCCCCCCCCCCCCCCCCATCCGCACTATGGGGCTTCGTACCTTACGAAAACTCCGGCGATTGGCAAGCGGCTGCGACACTCTCCGCCTGGCTCCTCGACGCATGTGACGCCGTCGGCGCCACACCTCCGAGTGGATTCAAATGGACATCGCACAGCCTACGTAAAGGTGCCTCCTCCGCCGCTACCTGCATCGGGGCCCCACTCTACGTCGTCAAATACATGGGTGGTTGGGCCAAAAACAGCTCTGTCACAAATGCGAAATACATCGACCCCACCATGACCCCATCTCTAGCAGCGTGGCAGTACTTCGGCTTGCTCGTCCCAACCACACCGCTTCATCAAGACTAGGCTGCGCAAAACCTCCGGTTTTTTCGATAATGGCAAAACGAGTCATATCGTTTTAAATCTAGAGGTTTGCAAAACTTACTTACATATGTGACAAAACGCAAACCTAAACGGTAAAGCGTTATTGTAAAAGCGGCGCGTCTCACCCATTCCTCGAGGTGACCCTCGAGGACTGGGGAAACGCCTAGCGCAACGCCACATGCCCCGCCCCCAGCAGCACTAGCTAGCGGCAGCCCCTTAAGCCGGTGCAACCCCCGAGCACTGGCATTGAAATTGAAATTGAATTTTTTTACAACATGTACCGTATGCGCCGGTTTTTCACCAAAAGCCGGATGCGTCGGTTGCTGTCTCTGGGCCCTCCCAACTATGCCATACAGGGAACTTACAAGTCAGGGCTAGACCGCTAACCACCTAAATCTAACCTCTCCAATGGGGGTCGGGGGTTTTACTTCCCCCCGGGGAGGTGTGCAAGAAGAGGCGTGGGCTGCGTGCATTTAGGGTCGTGCGAAGGGGCAATGTGCGGAGGCGCGGCGGGGGGTCGTGCGGGACTTGATGCGGTATATGAGTAGGAGGTGATGCTGCCATTGGACAGTATGCGTATGGAGGTGTGCAAGAATGCGAGACGTGTCGAGGCGTGCTTTGGAGACGAGTTTATCAGGAGGGTCGGTGCGGGCGGTGAGTAGGGAGGTGAGACTCGTGATGGTGGAGGAGTGCGGTGTACCTGTGCGGCTCATGACGATGGGAAGGATGTCAACCACTGTGCCTGGCCAGTGGCTGCGAATGGCGTTTGCAAGGGGTGTGTATTTGGATCGTATGAGGTCGGCTGTGTGGGAGAGGTTATTGTCTGTGCAGGACTTCCATTCCCCTATCTGAATCTTTTTTATGGATGCGTATCGGCGGCGACCGTTGGAGTGGCCAACGAATCGGGGTTCGAGGATGCGGATGAAGTCAGGTTTGTGTGCATGGGGACGAAGCGGGGGGGGGGGGGGGGGAAATCTCAGGGGGGAGGGCGGCGGGGCACGAGGTTAGGGAATCGGGCGAGAGACCTTCGTCAGCAACAACAAGGCGGGTGGGCATGTGGGTGGGGTGAGGTGGGTGGCAGTCAAGTGGAGTGTGGGCAAGGGTGGGGGAAGCAAATGATTTTATGGGTTTGTTACCGAAATCTGCGGTGATAGTTTCCCAGCGTCCTCCGTTGTGGCGTTCTAGTAGGAAGAGTAGTAGTTGCAGCGCGCTGTTGTGTCGGTCCTGTCTTAGACCAGACATGGAGGGGCAGTTACCAGCCATGTGGCCGTTGCTAGTGAATTGGCCACATAGGGTGCAGCACAGGGTGGGGTTGTGAGTGAGTAGGCGGGTGTTGTGGACTCCCCACATGAATTCTTGTTTGTGTGTGAACTGGATATTTGTGAGGGTTGAGTGTTTTTTGTGGTAAGAGAAATCGGCACCGTCCTTCGCGGCGCGGGCGAGGAGGGCTCCGTGTTTGGTTGTTTGCGAGAGAGGTGTGTGTGTGTGTGTGTTTGGTGTTGTAGGTGTGTGCGTCAGCTTTGAGGTTGGTGTATCTGTAGGGTATGGGGTCTCCTAGGGTTTGTGGGATGAGGGTGTATGGCCAGGTCCAGTGGCCTATCGTGACTTCTAAACCCGTGGTGTATGTAGTGTCGGGTGGGTGTCCATCCGCGACTAGGTTGGCGAGGGTGTCTGCGAGGTCGTTACCTAGGGAGTGGTTGTGGGCTTTGATTTTGCCGAGGTGTGTACGGATGCCTGCGTCGCAGCGGGTTCTAAGGGTGTGTGTTATGGATAAGAGGGTGTCGCGGTGAATGTTGTGCCGGTAAGCGGAAGGGCAGTTTAAGTAACCTTGTATGAGGCGGAGGGAGCACGCACTGTCAGTGAGGAGGTGGGTGCGGCCAAGTTGGAGGCCTATATCTATGCCTGCTAATTCAGCGCGATTTATTGTGTGTGAGGGAGGGGTAGAGGTCACCATGATTTTGATGTTGGTGTCCGAGGCGGGGTGGGTAGCTGCAGCTCCGAGGGGGGACGAGTTTCCTTTTTTAGAGCCGTCAGTGTATACAAAGTCCTGCCAGTTCCAAGCAGGGGTGCCTCAGGTTGGGGGATATGTTAGATGTACGCGGTCCGGGAGGGGGTACGTGAAAGGGTGAGTTGGGTTTGGGGGGAGGTGGTATGTACCTGCTGAGTGGGGTGAGTAGGTGTCAAAGAGGTGTGGGGGTGGGGGGATGATGATGGGGTTGGGGAGGTGAGTGTCGTAGATAGATTCGAGAGTGTTGTGAAGTGCGATCATGGCAGTGGGTGATGGGAGGGTGGAGAGGGCGAGGGGGTTGGCGACGATGTATATGTCGACCATCCAGCGTGTGCCGAATGGGGTACGGGTGGGGTTGCCAGTGTGTTGGTCGGGGGGTAGGAAGGTGTTTGCGTCATTGGGGAGGGTGTAAAGGTGGTGGGTGTATGGGGAGTTTATGTATTTGGAGTGGCGGTAGGGTGTGTGTTCCCATCGGGGGAGGATGAGGATGGTTGCGCTGGGTATGTGAGGGGCTGTGAGGTGTGCGCTGGTGATAGCGTGTTCCATGGCTCGTCGCATGCATTCGTGGTCGTATTCGGGGTTGGCGATGTTGGTGCCTTGCCATGTGTGTGGGGCATTGCTGCCGCTAGATGAGAAGACGATGTCTTCGGGGTAGAGGGAGTGGTAGGTGTGGGAGTGAAGGGATTTATTGAGGGGGTCAGAGTAGAGTTCTGTCTCGATGTGGAATGTGTGGCGGAGTGCTGTGAGTAGGTCTTCTCTAGTGGCCCATCTGTTTCGGGTGGTGGTGGCAGGTGTGGGTGAGTGGATTTCTGAGCGGGAACCTAGGCGAGTGAGGAGGTGGTAGACCTCCTCTTCGAACGTATGCTGCGAGAGGTCGGGGCGGAATAGTTGGTAGAGGTGGCGGACGCGGGGGCCGTTAAGGGTGGTGACCGCGCGGCCGTCGGGAGTGCAGAGTATGGTGGTGTCGTGGAGTGATGGGTGTGCGTGGATGGCGAATCTACCAGTAGGGAGCATGTCGAGGTCGGGGTTGATGGGGTCATGATTGAATGTGATTAGGGGGTGTGACCACGGAGGGGGTCCGGGTTCTGGCAGAATGGGTGTGGTGGAGGGTACAAAACCGGAGTTAAATGCGGTGAGGGCGGTGGGGCCGGAGGGGGTCTCACTGATGGTGTCGTGGAGTTGTAGGCACGGGGCCCACTGCACTTCGTGGAGGCGGGTGAGGTCGTGTTGTTGGCCGCGAGCACACCACTCGCACTGCCATGTGGCGGGTCCCTGAGCTGGGCGGCATTGGGAGTGTATGGCAAAGTGCGGGCATGTGCAGCAGGTGGAGGAGGGTTCTGTGTGCAGTGGGGCGTGACAGATGGAGCAGGTGGTGGGGGAGGGGGAGGGGAGGCAAACCGATGTGGGAGTGGAGGAGATGAGGCGGAAGCCGTTGTCGAGTTGTAACTGTATGTCCCATTCCGTGAGGTGTTCCGGGGCCCATGCAACCATGTACTGCGTTTGGCCGTATTCTGTGTCCTTGTGTTTGGAAATGATGCGTGGTACGTCGCAGGGGGGGTAGTGGTGGTCTGAGGGGGTGAGGTATTCTGTGTCTAAGTGTGTGGTGGGAGCGGTGGGGGTGGGGTGAGGGGTGCGGGAGGTGTAGATGCCGGATGAGAGGGTGGGGGGTGAGCGGGGGAGGTGAGGGGAGAGGAGGGGAATCCATGAGGGGTGTATAGTGGTGGGGGGGATGCTTGGTTGGTAGTGAGGCTTGTGATGGGGAGGCGGTTGTGGATAGTATCGAGGGGTTCAGTAAGGATTGCGACGAGGAGGAGGATGGGAACTGAGAATGGGGTGGTGGACCCCGTGAGTGTGGTGATGGATTTGCATGATTTGAGGATGAAGGAGGATGAGGTGGCTCTGAGGAGGACTTGTGGCCATGAGGTGATGTTTTTTTTCCAAAGGGGGTGAGGCGGGGTAGGCGGGAGGCGTGTGTTTTGCGGGGGGAGAAATCGCAGTAGGCTTGTATGTGTGAGGGTCGGTGATGTGTGTGGCTTTGTCCCGGAGTGAGGCGAGGAGGGCGTTGTCTTGAGTGGTGAAGTGGGCGCGGATTGTGGAGGCGATAGGGTTGGTGAGGGAGAGTGGAGGGATGTTGTGGGATAGGGTGCCCGCATCGCGTTGAGCTCTGGCTAAGCACTTGAGTGTGGGTGGGGTGTAGCATGTTGACATGATGGATTCCGAGGGCCAGTGGGAGTACGTGGTGGATAGGGTGCGTATGTGTGCGCGGGCCATGTGGCCCCTATAGCCTGAGTTGTTCATGATTTTATGTAGGTGGCAAACAGTGAGTTGTGCGGCGTGGGCTTTGAGGGAGAGGAGGCCGTATCTTAGGTCTGATGTAGGGCGGTGAAGGGCGGTGCGGGGAAGGTTACGTACCGAGTAGACGGCGGAGCGGAGTGCGCGGCAGATTTGTCCTTCGAGAGTGTCGAGTTGGGAGTCGGTGAAGAGGCCGAGCTGGAGGGTGAAATGCTTTCCGATGAGGAGTCCACGGATGACCCTGATTCTGCGGGATTGTGTTATTGGGGAGGTGGAAAGGGTGTTGATGAGGGATGTAATGGTACGTTAAAGTTCTTGCCAGTGTTTGGTGAAGTTGAGGGAGGTGTTCAATTCTACCCCTAGGACTCGGTATGTGTCCTTGGGGCCAATGGAGGGGATGGGGGCCGGAGTGGAGTTTAGGGAGATGAACTGTGTTTGCAGGCGGGATGCGAGGAGGGTAGTGTTGGCGAGGGTGAGGGCGTTGCCTGTGCGCCAGAGGGCGCCGGTGATACAGCATTTGCGGATGTTGACGGTCATGCCCGTGTAGGCGCTGAAGAGGGAGAGTTTTCTGAGTTGGATGGTCATGTTGGGGGTCGAGCCTGTGGCGAGGCTGAGGTCGTCGGCGAAGCCGTGTCCTCGGTATGTAGCTGTGGGTTATGTGGGGTCGACGTTAGTAGCGAGGGGGCTTGGGCGGTAGCCCCGGCTTCCCACGGTGAGCCAGCGAAGGAAGGGTTCAAGGAAGAGGGTGAATAGTAAGGGGGAGAGGGTGTCGCCCTAGAGGGTTCCGCGATTAATGTCTATAGAAGGGGTGGGGCCATGTGGTGTCATATAGTCTGTGGTTGAGACCCCGTAGAGGTGTTCGCATGTGTCGACAAAGGTGGGGGGCATACCGAGTTGACGCATGCGTTTGAACATGATACGGTGGTCCGCGGCGTTGAAGGCGCGAGCACTGGCACTCTCTGCTTTGCGCTCGCCCATCTGGCTCGCGCAACCCACCCACCCATCCCATAATTGCGCTAATCTTCCCCCATGCCAAGTATGTGGTGGTCTTTTGGCCGGTGCCCTCGGGTAAGTATGAACTAATATTAAAACATTCTATAAAAGCTCTATCTATCCGACAACGGGCCATTACCTAGGTACCATGTTTAGTACCTAGGTACTAAGCATGTGTTGCCTAAGCACCCGCTCGCCCCCTGACAGCCTTAAAGTACTTTTTCCGTATAACATTGGCTGTCCTTACAGGTGGGGCTCGTGACGATGACGGGCGGTCTGAAATCATTTAGCAATCTATACTACAACGCTCTTGCTGTGAAGGACCACCGCAAACACGAGGGCGGCCGGTTTATAGGTACCGTACAAGGGCTACTGCCCCGGCCCCCCCGCCACTAACGCTGACCCCACAGCGCCCACAGCCACCTACCTAGGCCACGCCTTCGCAGACGACCTCAGCCTCGCCACGGGCTCGACCCCCAACTTGACCATCCAGCTAAGAAAACTCTCCCTCTTCAGCGCCTACACCGGCATGACGGTCAATATCCGCAAATGCTGCATCACCGGCGCCCTCTGGCGTACAGGCAACGCCCTCACCCGCGCTAACACTACCCTCCTCGCATCCCGCCTGCAAACACAATTCATCTCCATAAACTCCATACCGGCCCCCATCCCCTCCATTGGCCCCAAGGACACATACAGAGTGCTAGGGGTCGAACTGAACACCTCTCTCAACTTCACCAAACACTGGCATGAACTCAAACGTACCACCGCATCCCTCATCACCGCCCTCTCCACCTCCTCACCAACTCAATCCCGCAGAACCAGGGTCATCCGTGGACTCCTCATCGGAAAGCATTTCACCCTCCAGCTCGGCCTCTTCACTGACTCCCAACTCGACACTCTCGAAGGACAAATCTGCCGCGCACTCCGCTCTGCCGTCTCCTCGGTACGTAACCTTCCCCGCACCGCCCTTCACCGCCCTACCTCAGACCTGGGATACGGTCTCCCCTCCCTCAAAGCCCACGCCGCACAACTCACAGTCTGTCACCTTCATAAAACCATGAACACCTCAGGCTACCGAGGCCACATGACACGCGCACATATACGCACCCTATCCACCACGTACTCCCACTGGCCCTCGGAATCCATCATGTCAACCTGCACCACCCCACCCACACTAAAGTGCTTAGTCCGCGCCCAACGGGATGCGGGCACCCTATTCCACAACACCCCCCCACTCTCCCTCACCAACCCTATCGCCTCCACTCTCCGCGCCCACTTCACCACTCAAGACAACGCCCTCCTCACCTCCCTCCGAGACAAAGCCACACACATCACCGACCCTCACACATACAAACAAGCCTACTGCGATTTCTCCCCCCGCAAAACACACGCCTCCCTCCTACCCCGCCTTACCCCCCTCTGGAAAAATAAATCACCAAGTGGCCACAGGTCCTCCTCCGAGCCACCTCATCCTCCTTCCTCCTCAAATCCTGTAAATCCATCACCACACTCACGGGCTCCACCAACTCACTCTCAGTTCCCATCCGTCTCCTCGCCGCAATCCTCACCGAACCCCTCGATACCATCCACACCCGCCTTCCATTCCAAACCTCACTACCAACCAGGTATCCCCCCCCACCACTATTCATCCCTCGTGGATCCCCCTTCTCTCCCCTCACCTCCCCCGCTCAACCCCCACCCTCCAATCCGGCATCTACACCTCCCGCACCACACACCCCACCCCCATAGCTCCCATCACACACCTAGAAACAGAATTCCTCACCCCCTCCGACCACCACTACCCCCCCTGCGACGTAACACGCATCATTTCCAAACACAAAGACACGGACTACGGCCAAACGCAATACATGGTTGAATGGGCCCCGGAACACCTCACGGAATGGGACATTCAGCTACAACTCGACGACGGCTTCCGCCTCATCTCCTCCACTCCCACATCGGTATGCCTCCCCACCCCCTCCCCCTCTGCCTGCTCCATCTGTCATGAAACCCTACACACAAAACCCTCCTCCGCATGCCGCACATGCCCGCACTTTGCCATACACTCCCAGTGTCGCCCAGCTCAGGGCCCCGACACGTGGCAGTGCGACTGGTGTGCTCGCGGCCAACAACACGACCTCACCCATCTCCACGAAGTGCAGTGGGCCCCGTGCCTACAACTCCACGACACCATCAGTGAGACCCCCTCCGGCCCCACCGCCCTCACCGCATTTAACTCCGGCTATGTCCCCTCCACCACACCCATTTTGCCGGACCCCGGACCCCCTCCGTGGTCACACCCCCTCATCACATTCAACCATGATCCCATCAACCCCGACCTTGACATGCTCCCTACCGGTAAATTCGCTATCCACGCACACCCCACACTTACCGATACCACTATACTCTGCACCCCCGACGGCCGCGCGGTCACCACCCTTAACGGACCCCGGGTCCGCCACCTTTACCAACTCTTCCGCCCCGACCTCTCTCGTCATACGTTCGAGGAAGAGGTCTACCACCTCCTCACACGTCTCGGTTCCCGATCAGAAATCCACTCACCCACGCCCGCCACCACCACCCGCAACAGATGGGCCACCAGAGAGGACCTCCTCACCGCTCTCAGTCAAACATTCCGCATCCAGACAGAACTCTACTCCGACCCCCTCAATAAATCCCTTCACTCCCACACCTATCACTCCCTCTACCCCGAAGACATAGTCTTCTCATCAAGCGGCAGCAATGCCCCGCACACCTGGCAAGGCACCAACATTGCCAACCCCGAATACGACCACGAATGCATGAGACGAGCCATGGAACACGCAAGCACCAGCGCACACCTCACAGCCCCTCACACACCCAGCGCAACCATCCTCATCCTCCCCCGATGGGAACACACACCATACCGCCACTCCAAATACATCAACTCCCCATACACCCACCACCTCTACACACTCCCTAATGACGCAAACACATTCCTACCCCCCGACCAACACACTGGCAACCCCACCCGTACCCCATTCGGCACACGCTGGATGGTCGACATATACCTCGTCGCTAACCCTCTCGCACTCTCCACCCTCCCCTCCCCCACAGCCATGAACGCACTCCATAACACTCTCGAATCTATCTACGACACTCACCTCCCCAACCCCACCATCACCCCCCCCCCTCCACACCTCTTTGTCACCTACTCACCCCACTCAGCAGGTATATACCACCGCCCCCCAAACCCAACTCACCCCCTCACATACCCCCTCCCGGACCGCGTGCATCTAACATACCCCCCCACCATAGGCACCCCTGCTTGGAACTGGCAGGACTTTGTATACACAGACGGCTCGAAAAAAGGCAGCTCGACCCCCCTCGGAGCAGCAGCTACCCACCCCGCCTCGGACGCCAAAATCAAAATCATGGTGACCTCTACCCCTCCCTCACATACCATAAATCGCGCTGAATTAGCTGGCATAGATATAGGCCTCCAACTTGGCCGCACCCACCTCCTCACTGACAGTGCGTGCTCCCTCCGCCTCATACAAGGTTACTTAAACTGCCCTTCCGCTTACCGCCACAACATTCACCGCGACACCCTCATATCTATCACACACACCCTTAAAACCCGCTGCGAAGCCGGCATCCGTACACACCTCGGCAAAATCAAAGCCCACAACCATTCCATCGGCAACGACATCGCTGACACCCTAGCCAACCAAGTCGCGGATGGTCACCCACCCGATACTACATACACCACAGGTTCAGAAGTCACGATAGGCCACTGGACATGGCCATACACCCTCATCCCACAAACCCTAGGGGACCCCATACCCTACAGATACACCAACCTCAAACCCGACACACACAACTGCAGCACAAAACACTCACACACTCCTCTCTCGCAAACAACCAAGCACGGAGCCCTCCTCGCCCGCGCCGCGAAGGACGGCGCCGATTTCTCTTAACACAAAAAACACTCAACTCTCACAAATATCCAGTTCACACACAAACAAGAATTCATGTGGGGCGTCCACAACACCCGCCTACTTACTCACAACCCCACCCTGCGCTGCCCCCTGTGTGGCCAATTCACTAGCAACGGCCACATGGCCGGTAACTGCCCCTCCATGACTGGTCTAAGACAGGACCGACACAACAGCGCTCTGCAACTCCTACTCTCCCTACTGGAACACCACAACGGAGGACGTTGGGAAACCATCACCGCCGACTTCGGTAACAAACCCATAAAATCGTTTGATTCCCCCACCCCTGCCCACACCCCACTTGACTGCCACCCACCTCACCCCTCCCACATGCCCACCCGCCTTGTCGCTGCTGACGAAGGTCTCTCGCATGACTCCCTAACCTCATGCCCCGCCGTCCCCCCCCCTGAGATTCTCCCCCCCCTGCTTCGTCCCCCTGCACACAAACCTGACTTCATCCGCATCCTCGAACCCCGTTTCGTTGGTCACTCCAACGGTCGCCGACGCTACGCATCCATAAAAAAGATTCAGATAGGGGAATGGAAGTACTGCACAGACAACAACCTCTCCCACACAGCCGACCTCATACGATCCAAATACACACCCCTTGCAAACGCCATCAGAAACCACTGGCCAGGCACAGTGGTCGACATCCTCCCCATCGTCATGAGCCGCACAGGTACACCGCACACCTCCACCATCACGAGTCTCACCTCCCTTCTCACCGCCCGCACAGACCCTCCCTCCCGCCGAGCATCCGCACACTGCCCCCACGCACGACCCTGATTGCACACATCCTTCACCCTTGCTTGCATCCTTCCCGGGGGGGAGTAAAACCCCCTAACACCCTTGGAGAGGTTGGACTAGGTGGTTACGGTCTAGCCCTGACTTGTAAGTTCCCTGTATGGCATAGTTGGGAGGGCCCAGAGACAGCAGCCGACGCATCCGGCTTTTGGTGAAAAACCGGCGCATACGGTACATGTTGTAAACAATTTCAATTTCAATTTCAATACCGTACAAGTGCCCTACCGGGCGTGAAGCAAGATTACCGACCCATAATCAGTTGCAAAGGATACATCACCCCGATTAGGATTGGATTTTAACTAGAATATTGAATGGGCTTTGTTACGAGACCAAGCACTGGAATCCGCAATCAATTAAAGCGAAAAGAAGGAAAATACTTGTGTTGTAGGGAACAAAGTTCCGTTCCGCTCTCTTCCGACGGAACTCAGGAATTCCGTATACTTTTGTTCCGCCGGATTACCGCTCGGAAAGGACTAGAAGTCCCCATAAAACTTATTTTATTCCGTCGGATCTTCAAGCACTGATTCATTTTACTCCGAAAAGGCAAAACCGGTCGAGAAAATTGACATTACGCATTTTCTCACGAATTAAACAAGGTACGAACAAATAATACGACTTAATATATACTTCATTTGAGATCGACAATGCTTATATGTATATACCATGGTTGTGCTGAAGTCACTTTAGTTAAGGCGACTTCATGTGTTCAGCCTAAACTGAAGTGACTTGAGTTCAGTATGAAGTCTCGGCGAAAGTGGCATGAACCCGACAGGACTGAAGTCAGCTTAGATTGATTTTTTAAAATCGGGTGAGCTGTCCTTGTTCGGCCGCCCTCTAATTTGGCGATATCCGTCGAGAAATACTGCGTACCGTTATTTGTCACCCATTTGTGGCCGTTTTACGATGTATTGAGTAAGTACTGATAAATAGTATATCTGTATCATGGGATTACATAAGGCCTTATGTATGGAAATTCGTACTTGTCGGGAGCTCGGCGGGGTCAGGTTTAGGGTTTAGGTTTTAGGGTTTGTCGGGTAAGACGGGGTTCAAAACGCTTCAGGGGGTTCTTCATGTCTCTTCTGGCGGGCCTTCAGTCTTAAGTCTTGACATGAATTCAGGCTGTGTTCTGTTCAGAGCATGAATTCAGCTGAACAACTGAACTGAAGTCACTTCAGCCTGAATTCAGGTCCTGAAGTCTCAACTGAATTCATGCATGAACATTGTTCAGCTGAATTCAGGCTGAAGTCCCTGAAGTGACTTCAGTTCAGTCTGAATTCTCAGATATAGACTTCATCACAACACTGGCATATACAAATACTTGAATTTAATCACAAAGACACTAATACTCTCGTTAAAGTACTGATAATAATTACACTTGCTCTTAACAAAATCTTGAAAATCATATAGTTTTATGTCGGGGTTGTTCCGGCAGATAGGGGTATAGGTACCGGAACACCGGAATTCCGGGGCGGAGTTCCGTTCAGTTCCGGCGGAATTTAATTCAGTTCTGCCGGAAGTATGTTCCGTTACCCCCGGAACAGTGCTCCGCGGAATTCAGCTGAATTCCGTTCGTGCGGAACGGAAAACCTGAAAATCGACTTCCGCACAAAACAGGAAATACACCACAGGCCGAAAGAAAGAAAATCGTATACAAGAAAAAGCAGTGGAGGCCACCAAGCGAAAGGAAGAAAATAGGAAAACACCTAAGCCCGAGCAACATGAAGGCATGCCATAGCGTCAACATTTCCCTCATGCAAAGCGTCGCGAGATAGGAACTCAAAGTACCATGAACAGCAGCACAAAGACGTTACATGAATTCACGTCGCACATCTCCTAAAAAACGCCGAAAAGGAGCAGAAATATTTCGACGAACAAGATGTTGCAAACGGACATAAATGTGACGAGTACATTGAACATTGCATTGCAAGACATTGTACATGTACTCGTTACTAATTCCAATTCGTGCTTTTCCATCGGACGGACGTACAACGTGAGTACGTCGCAACTGCAATATTAGCAAGGGTTCTGATGCATATTGTACGACCAATACCTCATGGTACATACGTACATGTACGCACAGTTAATCTAACTGGCCAGATGACGCGCCTAAGCGAGTTCTCCAACGCAGAATAGGCCGCGTCGTGATTCTCGATGCTAGACGAGCCGCGTCTCTAGACAGTTGACGACGGTTGAAAAGCCATGACGTCTGACACGTAAGCGAGGCAAGCATGCGTAAGCTACCAAGGCTTAAAGCTATTTAAGCCCAGTGTAGTAGAGGGAGGTGACTAAACCATTTAACAATTCCTTTGTTCTCTTACAACATATATTGCTAAAGTACAAGTAGTGAAACATCCTTTCATCATATCCCGTCTGCATTGAGTTTGACATCAAGCACCAACATAACTGAACAGATTGGAACTGATTTGTGCTAGGGTTTAGCTTGAGAAGGCTTACCGCCACATAACTGTCAGAACGCAAGGAGCGCGAGTAATCAACATCCATGCTAGGGAAACGACGAATTGCAACCAAAATAGCCAGCAATCAACCGACTAAGCCGCCACATTCGCCAACCGGCCTTCATCTTCCATAGCGAAGGGATAGTAGTCACGGACCGACTGAACCGCGGGCCTGCCAAGCAAAGCAAAACGTGCGCGACAAGGAACCGGTGAGACTCCGCCGAAGAACTTTGCGCCCAATCAAACGGACGGATAATGCTCGAAAAGTAGCGAAAACAACCAGTGCATGGAATATGAAATAGCACAATGATAAAGCATGCATGAGAGCTTGCAACCCCACTACCACACACCGCATTCAAACATCAAACATTAACATGATATTGGGAATGTGGGAGCCGTTGCGGTGGCCAATGCGTGGAAGCCGTGGAAGATTGAGGACGGCTGATGGGCGGGGCTGTCTCTTAGCGGTGCTGAGCGGGTATTGCCATGCTTGTTGAATGAGCGGGGTGGGAAGGAGAGTTGTAGACTTGGCCCTTTTTATTTTGACGACCAATTGTATATTGTCGAAGGCGCCTCAGAGTGTTCGCTATGCACTTCCACTGTTTCCGCACACGCGTTGCGTTCATCATCCGTCGACATATGCATCGACCAATATGTAGTAGCGTGTTTTCCTTAAAAACGGCGCCTTGACGCACGGCAGGTTTTCGTCCACAATATCAACCGGGACGACGAGACAATTATAGTTTTTTTATTTACATACTACCGAAATGCTGACCTCCATGGCCACCGAGCCTGTTCAGTATTGAATCATCTAAAAGAAAATTTACGTACATAAGACCTCCCATCCACTGCATTGAAACACATTCGCGCTTCATACGCCACATACGCCCACGTGTTACCAGTCGAACACACACACACACACACACACACACACACACACACACACACACACACACACACACACACACACACACGCACACACACACACACACACACACACACACACACACACACACACACACACACACACACACACACACACACACACACACACACACACACACACACACACACACACACACACACACACACACACACACACACACACATACGCGGGCACGTGTGTACTTCCGCTGGCAGGCCAGGCTTTATGGCAGACAACAGCAACGGAGCTTGGACTCCCACCATTGCTTCGAGACGGATGCGGTCGTCACCTTCCAAAACGCCGCTTGCATAGGAGGACTACAGAAACGGGCTTTTTCACACGCGAGAGTCAACCTTCAACAGACATGAAACGTCAGAAAAACACCCCTCGACACCGCGGACCAAAGTCTGACAGAGTACTAACGACACCCTTGGCTTAAGCGACGTGAGGTTGGCGATGGATTCGGTACGTATCGGAGTTACTTGCAGCTTTTGTTTCGGCAAAATAGTGCTGCATGTGTGCGGTTTTGTTGCGCTTCCGTACAATATTTAGTTTAAGAACGCTGGTTTGGGCAGGGACGCAGGCACTTCTCGCCAGCTCCGATCATACAAAATAAAATGGTGAGGTCGTTAGACATGATTTCTTTCTTGGATCCCCTTTTGAATCATCACTTGCTGGACGCCCATGGTCGTGCTTCAAACCGCAATGCTCGGCGAAGTTGAAAACTTTGTTTGGAATCTTAAACGACATACTTAACATGCCATTATACATCTTTATTTATGGTCGGCTCGTGTGGCTGCTGGCCGATCGCTGCAGCCTTGAAGGACCGACCATATATCCCATACCAAAAAGCCGTCATTCAATAAAGCAAGGTGCGATTCCGTGGTACCAACGCGCACCTCGTCGTTGTGCCTCGCAAAATAACGCGTGGAACTTTGCAAGTTTCTATGGCTAATGAATAACGCGGATGTTTCGGCTGCATTTCGGCCCTCTCACTCTCAAAAATCAGTTAGTAATATGTGTTGCAACTTTTCTGTTAGGAACGCTTACCCTGAGATTGGCGTCGGTCGCGTGATCAATTAATTGGCACAGGATAAATATCCGCATTACCGGCCATCAACCCCCAGTCCAAGAAACTATTGCCGATATGTGCAGAGTGCCAAATGTCGCAATAAATCACATCTGACGCAGTCAAGAGAGTGGCGGAGTTCCAAAAAACAAGAATGGCAGGTGTCAAGGGGGAGACAATCTGGGGCGCTAATGCGTTATTGTTGATGCTGCAATTGAATGGTCCGTAGAGCATAGGTAGGGCGACGAGGAGATGCGTGTGAGCTGAATGCGAGGTGGCCCCCTATGTCCCTTTCATCCTTTGACAATCCACTGTCGAACTTGCAACTGACATGGGTCGTGAAAAGTGACACCATTATGTATGCTTTGAGCGCATCAAGACAAATATATGACCGGAAGGCGACTTTAACAGCAGTGACTGCGGGTAAACAGTCATAACAATGTGGCTGCCAAAAACATAACGAATACATTATGTTGTTACACACAACGACAAATACTCAGTCTACGCGGATGAAGATTGCTAAGAGATCAAAAAGTAAACACGGCATTTCATCATCTATGATAGCGCCTGCACATTTGTCCTCTTTTGCATAAGCTCAATTCCTCCGCCTCTGATCGATAGGATGGCTGATCTTGCCAACGGTTCGCTCCGCTTGTTGTGCAAAGATTTGGTAAATAAATCTCAGCCTCTACATTCGCCTCACTCAACGCCTTTCTTGCGTCTTCACCAATGGAATTAGCTGCGGATTGGGGCGACAAGGATCGAGGCATAGCGCAACAGTCGGACACCAAAATTTCAGAAACGCCCTACAGCTACCATTCATCAAGTACGCCCTCTTTTCCATGAGTGGAAATGAAGCGTAAGTTGTTATTCTGTGAGAGTTGTGATACGTTGTGTTGTTGTTGCAATACCAAAATTATATTACATTTTTTTGTTTCTGGAATTAAGTGTTAACAAGAAATCGAAATAAGAATGATCGGAAGACAGGGAAGATGCAATCTCAGTCGGGATTGAACGCGAAGGGGCTGTGGGTGAAATTGAGAAAGAAAGCACAGCAAAGGAGGACGGGCAGCCAGACTTGGTCAATTTTTTAAGCATTAACAAAATTTCGAATAATACGCAGACATCGAGACCGAAGCCGACAAATAATCGTCCGCGACATGAAACAAGTGCAACGCCGCCGATTTTGCGCCCTCGTCTCGGCAGTGGGCGGATACTGCTCGCTTACCAAACGATAGAGTATTGCAGCTTAGAACACGCATGGGTTTTACTCATATACCAGAGATACAACCCCTGCTGGCACGTTGAGCCACACATGTAAAGAACTACGGAGGAAATACACAAACAAGGCAAAAAGACTTTTAGCAGCCACCACACACCGCATCCATACATTCTAAATAATAGCCGTGCCGTTATATGCACGGCTGGGAGTAGCGCCGTTTTGAGTAGCCCATCTTCCCATAATGTCCATCATGCTGAGAAGTGATTATGATGCACTTCCATGAAGCTAATTACCTCATTATGTCCATCTAAGACATGAAACTTAAATTTAATGGTAATTGATACAACTTATATAACAAAAGTCAACAACCAACAATGTGGTGTGCTGATATGTCATGCGAGTTCTTCCTTAATATCTTGACGCGGCCCCAAGAAGGCCCAATCAATAGACCGAACTATCCATACATCACTTTCCCTTCAGTTTCGTCCTTCTTTCTTTTGGTTGGGGTAGGGGCGCCGTTGAGGGCATCCCCAACCCCCGCCACGCAGCCCCCTTCCACAACCTCCGCCACACCAATATTCCTGAAAACACCGACAGACGCGGCGTCCTCCGTGCCGCCGCCAAAAGAAGATGATGGTTGTGTTTAAAACGCTCCTTTCAGACTCATACGGAGAACATCAACTCCAATCTAAAAAACACAAGGCAACCGACGAATTACGTAAAAAATTACAATTTCTGCCTGATTGATTCCACTACTTTCATTGTCATTCAAGAAACACAATCTCCAAGCACAGAGCAGAAATGATAACGTGCCATGACCGGGAAATTACTGATCAGATTCTGACGGAAGCCACTTTGGCCTACATCTGTCAAAATAAACCCCTCAGACGACGCTCTCTCACCTTTTTAAAAACAAATGAAAATTTCTTACAAGAAAAAGCAGTGGAGGCCACAAAGCAAAAAGCAGAAAAGAGGAAAAAACCTAAGCCCGAGGAGATTTTTCAAAATGAGAGTGTGCGAACATGTTTTTAACAATCGAACTAACGCAAAATACACACACACACACACACACACACACACACACACACACACACACACACACACACACACACGCGCACGCCAACACCGACGCACCCACCCATATTCGTACACACACACACACACACACACACACACATGACAGCACACTCTCTCGCACGCGCACACCCACACACACACACACACAAAAAAACACACACACACACAAACACGCGCGCGCGCGCACAGACACACACACTCTCACACACACACACCCACACACACATATAGACACAAACACACACACACACACACACACACACACACACACACACACACACACACACAAACACGCGCGCGCGCACAGACACACACATAAGCACTTTTTACATATGTCGTGGACGTTTTTATTTTGCGAGTGCCGCTACCATTGCGGCCAGCCACCTTGTTGGCCGCCTCGATCTTTTCTGCACCTCCCGCCTCGCCACCACCTCCTGCTGCTTCTTTAACATCTCCGCCGTCTCCCTCTCCTGCTCCGCCGCCATACGCTAGCAGCTTGTTCGTCTCCAACGTCTCCTACAACAACAGCCGCTCCCACCAGGCCGCCTGCTTCTCCAACCGCGCCCTGTTCGCCTCCTCCTCCCTCGGCTGCCGGCTCACCTCCTCACTCAGCCATTGCTTCCCCTCCGCCGTCGACGCCTCGAGCGCCGCAACATCCGCTCCTTCTTAACGGCGAAGGCGTGCTCCACCGCCGCAGCCACCAACTCCCTCGCAAAACTTAGTTCACAGCTGCTCCAACTCCGTCTCCTTTGCCGTGATGTCCATCGCCGACGTCCCCAACAGCCGCTCCAACTGCTTAAGCCGCCGTTGGGTCGCCTCATTCTGCGACTTATTATGCTGCCGCATGTCGCGGCGCAGCCTCTCCTTTGCCTCGAAGTGCGCCCGACGCTGCTCCGTCTGCCGCCCCGACGCCGCCACCGCTTGCTCCACAATCGCAGCGTAGCCGGGCGAAGTGCGACGCAAAGCCCACGCCACCGCCCAAGCCCCAATTAGTTGTCAGCTTTGATATCCACCACCGCCGAGTTGCTTAGATGGTATCACTTGGCTCTGGCTTCCCGTCCACGAGTCGGTTGACACAGTAACTATAAAATTCCCAGCTTTCTCATTCCTGGGGGCAGGCGGCTGTAGTGCGCCGCCACCGCCTCCCACACCGCCTTGTTTCCCTCTTCGCCAAGGTTATGGTTGTTCTCTGCAGATTTATTGATGGGTAAGCGGCGTGGGTAGCGACATGGCGGTACAGTCAGATAACAAGATTCAGTGACATTCTTTTGTAATTAGATGCACCTCCCCAAACAGACAGCCAAATTTCGCTGCCTGACCCCCTGTCACTGCTTAATTACAAACGATCAATGTTCAAAGCCATTATCGAATGAGACAGATTTAAAATTGTGGCGTTAGGTGGGTAACCTTGGGGGGCGGCAAGAGGTATGATAATGAAGAGGGAGAGAGGGTAGTGGGGGAGGGAAAGGAAAGGGGACGGAGTGTGTGTATAGATTGAAGGAGGATGACATTGCGAATTATTGTGAGAGGCTTGGTATCTTTAATTTTTCAAATCACAAAACTGCATAAACTATGTGTAAAAAACCATTCCGGAAACAAGCAATTCCGGAAACAAGTATATAAGATGCGCATTAATATATCGATCTGTCGTCGGTGGTGCGCCTCGAATTGAAGGGATTGTGGGTGTAGCTGTGGAAAACAACATAATCAGCAACCACTCACATTCAGGATTGAGCATGACTAACGATCTTAACCAAGGGGAAAAGGTATTGGACAACAAGAAATAGGTACACACGAGCAGTCTCATACTTCCTCTGTCACAACCATCAAAATCAGCACCCTCTCACGGTTAAGACGCAACACCGTCAGTGCGGTGGAGAGCGTCTAGCTGCCGTCCCCATTCCTCCTCGGCTCTAACGCGCTTGCCACCGCAGCGGCTCCCGCATCGCCGATTTCGGTGTCTGCATGTAGAGGAGATAACATCAATATTTAACGCGGGTGAACGAGGGAGGTAAGGTGGGGGGGTAATTGGGCGTTTTTTGCAGAGTTCGGTTTGAGAATAAACAAATAATGATAACAAAATATTAATAAGTTATAAGGAAATTAAAATAATCCGAACTTCTCCAAGATGGAAAATAATGTTGTAGGGATGTTATGGGAGGTGACTGCGGGTGGAGCTGATCAAAATCCATCCAATGCTAAACTAGCGAACTGTTATGTTATATAAAGTATGTTATAATATAGTGGCGCTTCAACATCGACACGCTCGTCGTTGTAAGGGATTTTCATCCCAATAAATGTATGACCATCAATACAAACGAGAAGCCTCACTCTTACGCTGTCGCAACCATAAAAATCAGCACCCACTCACCTCCAAGAGCAAGCCCCGTCAGTGCGGTGGAGGGCGTCCAGCTGCCGTCCCCATTCTTCCTCGGCTCCAACGCGCGGGCCACCGCAGAGGCTCCCGCATTGCCGATTTGGTTCCCTGCATGTAGAGAAGACTATATCAATATTGCACGATGTGAACGACGGGAGTGGGGGAGTTAGGGAGAGGGAAAGAAAGGTGAACGGAGTGTGTGTACTATGTGAAGGATGACAATGCGAATGATTGTGCGGGGTTTGGTGTGTTAATTGTGCAAAAAATTAACTCAATCTAAGCAATATGTAAACAAGAAAGTCCCGAAAGAAGCGGTTCTTCCAAATATATGAGATGCCCATTAATACATCGATTTGTCGTCGGTGGTGCGCCTCGAAGTGGGGGAACTGTCGGTGGAGCTAAGAAACAACATAATAATACTCAAAATGCTTGTATTACCAATAATGAGTATTTTGTGATAATTGCTTGGTTTGGCAGAGCTTTCACAATGCAACGCTCGATATATTTTGTGAATGACCCGTTCCGTTGGTGATGACTAGTGAGAGGGCGTTGAAATGAAGGAGTCGGTGATGTGGAGATAACTATATCGAGAAGCTTCGACTGCGCAAGAGTTTGTGTAATCAAGTTTTTGATGAAGTCAGATATGTGTAGATTAAAAGCACTGTTTATATAAGGCGAAAGGTGACAGAAATAAACACGAGCAGCTGAAAAAGAAAACACGGCTACAAATGCAGCCTCGTTCTTCCTATGTCAAAAACCATCAAACTCAATACCCACTCACCTCCAAGAAACATCGCCGTCAGTGCGGTGAAGGGCGTCCAGCTGCCGTCCCCATTCCTCCTCGGCTCCAACGCGCTGGCCACCGCAGCGGCTCCCGCATCGCCGATTTGGTCCCCCTGCATGTAGTGGAGCTCACATAAATATTGGGCGTGGGTGAACGAGGGAGGGGGTTCAGATGGGGGATCATTGGGCGTTCGCTAGTTTCGATTTCATAGAATACCAAACCGGATTACAAAACAATTCAGATTGAAATGAAAGTAAAAGAACATAGACCATATTGATGTGGCTGGGATGTTGAAAAGGGCGGGATGATGAAAAGGCTAAGCAAATGGCAAGATTCGTGTTTCAGCGTGCCAAGTGCACAACCGTCGATTGCGCGAATTTCGTATCAAGCGCCTCATTTCAAAGGAGAATCGGGCAGGCTGAGAAATTGTTAATTATCAATCATTAGCATCCATGTCCATCGTATCTAGTGAACCAATGTTGGTGTCTTGCGGGTCAAAGCCTTTGGGGCCATGACGCACTGCGAAATGGGGCCCGAAACGGAGCTTGATGCGCTCGTCATGTAGCATGCCGGGACCTAAAGAGCCATTTGGTTGTAGGCGGGTATTGTACGACAATCATGCGCTTTGATTGGCACTCACTGCGGATAAACATCACAATGAGGTTGCAAAAGGAAAATTGGAAAACATCTTAACAATACAGAACGGTAAAGAGTGTCCAAAAGACTCGTATATTATTAATGAGCCATTGCGAATGGTGAAAGGGATTGTAAATCACGGCGTTTTATCGATTGAAGAGACGCCTTAACAGTTGTCAAGTTTGACATATGTCACCGCCGAGTCGATCGGATGGTATCACTCGGCTTTGATATCCCCGGCCACGAGTCTGTTGACTCAATTACATATCAAATTCCAACCCCTCCATTTCGGGGGACTGGTGAATGTCGTGCGCCTCCGCCGCCTCCTCCACCGCCGTCTTGACCTCTTTGCAAATGTTATTCCCTGCAGATGGGGATAAGGGACGTGGGTAGCGACATAGCGGTTCAGCCAGACAACAACGACGTTCTTTTGATACCAAAGCACCCCCCCCCCCCCGGTCAGCCAAATTCCCCATCCTCACACCCCGTGACGCAACGTGCTGGCCTCATCTCGTCGGCGGGGTGGCAAACACTGTGTGGGTGGCGCTTACATGTTGCCGTACTGAGGTTGTATGTCTCTTCAGCGACCACGCTCGCTATACAACTCATTGCGCTCCTCCACGGGCCTGCGTTGCATTCCATGTTGTATTTGATGCCGGTCAAGGTCGAGCAATGCTAGTTAGGGGACGTCGGAGTCGCTGCCCTCCGCGCCATTCGAGGTTAGTTCCGACGCATGTCATTTTCGATGGGGATAATAAAGGACGTGGGTAGCGACATAGCGGTACAGTCAGACAACAACGACGTTCTTTTGATACCAAAGCACCCCCCCCTCCCCCCAATAGTCAGCCAAATTCCCACTCCTCACACCCCGTCATTGTTTGATTACGAATAATCAATGTTCAAAGCCAAAATCGACTAAGTAAGATTTCCACGTGCCTATTGTAATCAGTAAGCCGATTGTTTTAGTTTGGTTTAATCACTAATGTCTTTTTTGGTGGAAAGTCTGATGCGGTTCTCTATTTTGAAATTGTGGCCTTAGGTGGGTGACCTTGGGGGGCGACAAGATATGATATTGAAAAGGGAAAAGGGCAGTAGGGGGTGATGATGGAGAGGGAAACAAAAGTGAACGGAGTGTGTGTATTGTTTGAAGGAGGATGACATACGGGATGAGTGTGAGAGGGTTGGTATGTTAGCTGTGTCAAATGAATACATCACAATTGAAAAATGCAAATAGGAATTACCCAAAGCGAGCTGTTCTTCCAAACATATAATATGCCCATTATATTTATTTTGTCGTCGGTGGTGCGCCTCAAAGTGAGGGGTCTATGGGTGGAGCTGTGAATCCAATATAATAGTAAGAATGAGGGTCTTTCAATAATGGGTACATTTTGATAATTGTTCGCTTTAGCAGCGCTTTTAAGATAGAACACTACATTTTTTTGCGAGTGACCCGTTAAAATACGGAGGGAAAGAGAGTTTGTGTTGTGGAAATAATCAAATAGAGGCGCTTTGACTGCGCAACATGTATGTGTAATCAAGTTTTGATTCAGTCGGATATGTGCTCATCGCAATTTCCAAACGTTGGGAGGAGAGGACGGAAAGACGCTACGGGCGCTGTATGTAAAAGGCAAAATGCATGACCGACACTCAATACACACGAGCATCTTCATTCTTCCTCTATTGAAACCATCAAAATCAGTGCCCACTCACTTCCAAGATACAACCCCGTCCGTGCGGTGGAGGGCGTCCTACTTCCGCCCCCATTCCTTCTCGGCTCCCACGCGCTGGCCACCGCACTGGCTCCCGCATCGCCGATTTTGTTGCCTATGGTCATGAGAACCAAGCGGAGGGAGAAGGTGATGGTGGCGGGTGAGTGAGAGGGCGCAATCAATACGTTGGGATCACTACCTATCAGTGAACAACAAAACAGGTGGAAATGTGGAGGAAAGGAAGAAGACTAACCATAAGGTTTGTCTCGTCGCAAATTCGTAGGTTTTCATATCATCCCAATTAACATTTAATCACGACTCATACAAAGCCATGTCACCATGTTCAACAAAACTGAAAAAAATATTTATACATAATCAAATAATTGGTCGGATTACTCACGTCGGATATTACAGACACACAAACATTTTATAGGATTTCTTTCGAGAAGGGGCTGTGGATGGAGCTAAAAAAGGAAAAATGATTACGAGTGAGCGAATGATCTAATAAATCAACTTGGACGGTTCGACAATGGTTATGAAGGCGAAAATGTATTGGACGACAAACACTGGATACACACGAGCAACCTCATTTTTCTTGTGTCACATCCATCAAAATCAGCACCCACTCAACGACAAGACGCCGCACCGTCAATCCGGTGGAAGGCGTCCAGTTGTCGTCCCCGTTCCTCCTCGGCTCCAACGCGTTGGCCACCGCAGCGGCTCCCGCAGCGCCGATTTGGTTGCCTGCATGCAGATGAGCATTTTTTTTTGAAGTGGATGATCTAGGGAGGAGGTTAAAGTGGGAGATGATTGGGCGTTCGCAAATTACGATTTCAGAATTAAACTTTTTTAATTGTAAACACCCTAAGTTAAAATAAACGTAAAATGACATAAAAATAGGTAAGGCGGGGAGTCATTGGGCGTCTTTTGGTATATTGTGATAATTGTTTGGATTTGCAGCGCTTTATTAACAATTCAACGCTCATTTGTTTTTTGCGAATGACCCGTTCCGTTGGTGAATGGGGGGGAGGATTCGTAAGGAAGGGGTCAGTGTTGTGCATATAACCGAATCGAGGAGCTTCGATTGCGCAACGATCTGTGTTATAAAGTTGTGATAAAGTCGGACTTGTGTTCAACGAAATTTCTCAACTTTTATGTTGGGAGGATTGGGAATATGGACATGAATGTCGGAGAGACGCAACGGGCGCTGAATATGTAAGGTGAAAGGTATGACCGGCAATGCACACGAGTAGCTTCATCCTTCCGAAAGGACGATGTGAATGGAAAATACCCACGCACCCCAGTGGATGTGAATGTAAAACAAATCATGCAACAAATCGGCGAAAACTCTGATAAGTTGATTTGGACGGACGGACGACGTGAATGAAGGCGAAAAAGCATTGAACGACCAGCAATGGATACACACGAGCAGCCTCATTCTTCCTCTGTCACAACCATCGAAATCAGCACCCACTCATGGTGAAGACTCAGCACCGTCAGTGTGGTGGAGGGTGTTCAGGTTACGTCCCCATTCCTCCTCGGCTCCAACGCGCTGGCAACCGCAGCGGCTCCCGCATCGTCGATTTGGTAGCATGTGGTCATGCGAACCAAGCGGAGGGAGAAGGCGATGGTGTCGGGTGAGTGAGAGAGCGCAATCAATACGTTGGGATCACTAGTTATCAATAAACAACAAGATTGTCGGAAATGTGCATGAATTGAAGAAGACCAAACATTAAGAGCATTCTTAGGTCTGTCTCGTCACAAATTTACATATTTTCTAATTATCCCTATTCGCATTTTCAATTAAACCGAAATTGACGTTTAAACGGAATAAAAAACTATTCGGAAATTAGGGACACACGAACTCTATTCACGAGAAGGGGCTGTAGATGAAGCTGAAAACGAAAACACGGTTACAAATAGGCGAATAATATGAGTAGTTAATGCAAACGGACGGACGGACGATATTCATGAAAGCGAAAACGTAATGGACGACTAGCAATAGATACACACAAGCATTGTCATTCCACCTCTGTCACAACAACCATCAACATCAGCGTCCACTCACCATAAAGATCCCACTCCGCCAATGCGGTGGAGGGCGTCCAGCTGCCGTCCCCATTCCTCCTCGGCTTCAGCGCGTTGTCCATCGCACTGGCTCCCGCATCGCCGATTTGGTTACCTGCAGTCAGGAGAGTGGTGGGGACGTGTGTGAGACGGTGGACGGCATCAACAACTAGGGAACACAATGCGTGACTAGACGAGGAAAGGCGTTATGTATAAGAATGAGCAACAATTATGTTTGAATATTGCAGCCAGGTGTTTTTTTCTTTCATAATCGCCCCATCGACCAACCACGTTCGTCATGCTGTGGTACCTCACTGGGCAAATTTATGAAGGAACATATGACGGGTGAGTGGATGGAACAAGACTGAAAGCCAATTGATATACGGGATGATATATAATGGAGGCCGTCGTCATTTTGATACACGCACGGACTGCATTGTCAATACACGCATAGTCAATAACCCTTTGATTTGTCCACAGAAATCCGTCTTAGCTATTCATTAAAAAAGGGTTTTGTTCTATATGGTACATGTTTTATTTGGATAAACCGAAGTGCAGCCCCCCCGGAGTCTCACAAGACCACAAGAGTCAACACATCCATTGTACTGTGATTGGGTTAACATACCCTTATTTGTCCAACGACATCGTCCCATTCTCATGGCTAGCAGTTAGAAGGTGACAAAAAGGTGCATCTCATACGATAAACGCAAAAGCGAATTGCGAATGATCCGTTTCGATGGTATTCTATGAAGGGATAAATAAAATGTTGAGAGAAATGGGAAGAGTCGTCTTTCATCGTGTCAGGTGCACAACCGTTGACTCTGTGAATTTCGAATCAAGCGCTCCATTTCAACGGCGCATCGGAAAGGCCAATAAAATGTTATTTTATGAGTCAGCCGACTGAAATGGATGTCAGAGGTGGGGTGCGCAATAAAGCCGAGAAAGCGCCACCGTTACAACTTTGAATGGTAAACAAAATACAGCACCCAGTCGCCATTAAATATCTTTGATGCTCAAGAGTTGAGCGCGGACGGTAATCTGAAAACATAAATCACGCCAGATACCGTGCAAAGTCTGTTTTTTGTAATCAACATCGAGCAGACGATGTCGTACATTTTTCGAATTCATAATGTTTGACGAAATTATAGAATTGGTTGGATATCACGACACGCAGACAACGCAATTGGGATTTATCTTACGCAAAGTGGCTTATGATATGGAGCTAAAAAAGGAACACGGCAACGAATTGGAGAATAATCTTACAACTTTATTTGGACGGACGGACGATCGTTATGAAGGCGAAAAGGTGTTGGACGACCAGCAATAGATAAAATGCGTGCACGACTCTGGAACTTGGGAGGTGTTGCTGTCGCTGATGACGCTGAAGGTTTGGGGTAAGTTGCTGCGTTGCACTATTTGTATTGTTTTCAACTGAAAAATGTCAAATCATATTTTCCTTTATTCAACATAGTGGTGACTTGTTCTCGTATATGGGCGTCGATTGGGGACGCACGAAAATTTTAGCTCCATCATCAGCCCTTTCTCGTCAAATCTTATATGCACCCACGTCCAATATTGATGATATCTCCTCTACATGCAGACAAACAAATCGGCGATGCGGGAGCCGCTGCGGTGGCCAACGCGTTGGAGCCGAGGTGAAATGGGGACGGCAGCTCGACGCCCTCCACTGCATTGGCGGTGCTGGATCTCGGAGGTGAGTGGGTGTTGTTGATCGGTTGTCATTTAAACTTACGAGTCGAGCGTCCATTACTGCAACGGCTGCGCACCGGGGCATAATGGGTAGCACCGCCATTGTTGACATCAATTTGAGCAGTCTCACTGCAAATTTATGATTTTTTTGTTTTTCCGATGCGCCTTTTAAAAGAAGCGCTTATTCGAAATTCACTCAGTGGACGGTTGTGCACATGACACGCTGAAAGAAGAATCTTCCCGTTTCGCTCAACCTTTGCATCACCACTTCCCATCATAACATCCCAACTGCGACAGCAAAATATATATTCTTTTCATTTCAAACTGATGTTTTGTATATATTTTTTATTTTCATTCCAAATTGATTTTTTGTAATATATAGTTTGTTTATTGTTAAATTGTAATCTGCCAACGCCATGTTACCCCCCCCCCCCCCCCCCCCCCCCCAGGTCGCACCTTAACCCCCCTCCCTCGTTCACCCACGTTCAGGATTGATACTAGCTCCTCTGCATGCTGCTAACAAAATATGCGATGCGGGAGCAGCTGCGGTGGCCATCGCGTTGGAGCCGAGAATGAATGGGGACGGCAGCTAGACGCCCTCCGCCGCATTGACGGAGCTGAATATTTCACGTTAGTGGGTGCTGATTTCGATGGTTGTGACAGAGGAAGAATGAGGTTGCTCGTGTGTATCCATTGCTAGTCATCCACTACCTATTCGTCTTCATACATATCTTCCATTTGTCCAGATCAACTTATGAGAATATTTGCCCATCCGTAATTTGAAATAGAGCGCTTCACTCGAATTTCACTCAATCGCCGATTGTGCACCTCACACGGTGACAAATGAATCTTCCCGTTTCGTATAACCTTTGCACCATCACTCCCCATACAATCCTAAGGACAATTTTTTTTTCTTGTTATTGTACTTCAATTTCAACAGGGTTGTTTTAAAATCACAATTGTTTTTTTGCAAAAAACGCCCAGTGAACCCCCTCGCACCTTCCTCGTTCACCCACGTCGAATATTGATATCATCTTCTCAGCCAATCAAATCGGCGATGAGGGCTTAAGGGTACCCTAAACATTATACCTTACATCTTCAATATGAGTCTTAATATACTGCTAAGGTACGTACACATAGAGTTGAAGAACAAATACACAATAACCCCCCCCCAATACTAAAATCCAAACAACGATGATATTTGTTACCGTATTGTTTGTATCCAAATATCCGATCATTCTATTTTTCGTTTAATTTCATTTGATTATTCTGAGATCGATTCTTGCGGACGTCCAACAATGTTGTTACCGATATATTCTCTCCTCTACGTGCGGGCAACCAAGTCTGCGATACGGGAGCCCCTGCGGTAGGTGGCCAGCGCGTAAGAGCCGAGGCGGAATGGGGACGGCAGCTGGACGCCCTCCACCGCACTGACGGTGATGCGTCTTGACGGTGAGTGGGTGATGATTTTGATGATTGTGACAGAAGGAGAATGAGGCTGCTCGCGTGTATCCATTCATCCAATACATGTTTTATGTCTTCATTTACATCGTCCCTTCATTTACATATTATTCGTTCATTTGTTGCATGGCTAATTTCAAAACCACATCCACCAGGGTGCGTAGGTGCTGTGTTTCGGTTTTCATCCAAACTCACGAGTCCATTATTTCAACGATGGCGCTTCCGGGGCTTTATTGTCCACCACCACCACCACTGCCGACATCTTTAACGAGCAGATTCGCTACAATAATTATATTTTCTCAGCCTTTCCGATGCGCTTTTGAGATCGAGCGCTTCACTCGAATTTCATTCAGTCGACGGTTGTGCAATTGACACGCTGGAAGACGACTCTTCCCATTTCTCACTTCATTGATGGCCTTTGATTTATCCCTTCATTGAATACCATCGACGCGGACCGTTCACGAGTTGCTCGGATGCTTGTCGTATGAGAAGTACCTTATTCCCCCTTTGCAATGCGTGTGAGAAAAATGAGATGTCGTTGATGGTCAAACGTGATTGGCCATATGTGGCATGTGAACTCAAAGGGGGTGGCACCTTCGTTTAGAATACAAGAGATATCATGGACACAAAGGCCGCGTTTTTGATAACTTTGCTAAATATGACCCTCGCTTCTTACCTCCCTCTCTCGTTCATCCACGCCCAATATTGATATCATCTCATCAACACGCAGTCAAGAAAATTGGCGATGCGGGAGCCGCTGCGGTGGCCAGCGCGTTGGAGCCGAGGAGGAATGGGGACGGCAGCTGGACGCCCTCCACCGCAGTGAAGGAGCTGGGGTTTCGAGGTGAGTGGGTGCTGATTTTGATGGTTGTGACAGAGAAAAAATGAGGCTGCTCGTACTTTATTTCTGCCACCTTTCACCTTTCATGTCCGTCCACCTTTCGTCTCCGTCCTCTTAGTTCATATTCCCAGTCCTCCCAACACCACAGCCGAGAAATTGCGCTGAACACACATCCGACTTGACGCCTTCCACCGCACTGATAAAGCTGTGGCTTGGAGATGACTGGGTGCTGTTTTTTATGGCTATGACAAAGGAAGACTGAGGCTTGTCGGCTGTATCTATTGCTGGTCGTCCGATACCTTTTTCGCCTTCATAAGTATCGTCCGTCCATCCACATCAATTTGCCATATTATTCGCCCATTTGTTTGCCATTTCCGTTGCAACCACATCCACATCAGCCCGTTCTCTTTAATTAAATCCCAAATTGCGCAATTTTTGTTTTGTCGTAATTTCCGATCAGTTCTATTTTTCGGTTGAATGTTGCTGTTGATGAGCCGCCAACCGTGACTACATCGTGCTGTTGATTGAGTTGTGCCCTACTGCGCAAGGCTGCCTCCCTATGGAACGTCTTCAACTTCTACTCTCAGTAAGTCTTAAGGGTTTAATGTTACCTTAAACATTAAACCCCAATACCTACACCTATACCTTCAATAAGTGTAATGTACTGCTCAAGTACGTACACATAGAGTAGCTAAAGAACAAATACACAACCCCCCCCCCCCCCCCCCCATAATAAAATCCAAACAATGATTGCATTTGTTACCGTATTGTTTGTATCCAAATACGATCATTTCATTTTTCCTTAAATTCAATTTATTTTTTCTGAGGTCGATTCATGCGAACGTCCAGCCAACAATGTTTTTTTATCACAGCACCTCCCCAAGTCCCCTCATCGTGTAGGGCGGTGATCAAGGTCGCTTGTAGGAGGTAATAAAACCACGATGTCATCAGCAAAAATATGAAATAAGAACTACTAGGGCAGTCAGGTTTGGTAAAGAATCTGACCACTTAATGTAACCGCATGGGTTGCTTGTTTCTGCCACAAATCAATTAGCCTTCTGAAAATCAAAAACCTTCTGCCACAATTTCTCGGTTCCCGCTCCATGTGATTCTTCGTTAGCTCGGCTGCTACGCGAGGAGGAGTTAGGCCGGGCATGATGATTGACTGAATAGATCTAAGAGGCGCAAGGACGGTGGGCTTCATCATATGATCTGTAGCACCCATGTCCATGGTATCCAGTGAACCAATGTTGGTGTCTTGGGACACAAACAATGGCAATACCTTAAATGATTGCAATTAATCACATAAAAGAGAAGTTCGTAAGGCACTTTGTTAAGCAGTTCATGTGGACGAACATGATAATAAGGTTGCACAAAATTGTCTTTGTACATGGTGTTGAACAACAAAGAGGTTTCCTAATGATACATAAATTAAAGATTCGTTGATAGAAAGGTGTAAATGAAATAATATTACGATGAGGTTGAACAAGTATCGTTGAAAAACATGTTGACGATGCAGAACGGCAAAAAGGTGTTCCAAAGGCAGAGGAAACTTAGTTATTTCGGGGGTTGAAAACTGCGAAGGGACTATAAACACGGCGTTTCATCAATTAAAGAGGCGCCTCGTCAGTTGTCCGCATTGACACACGCCACCGCCGCGTCGAGTATATGGTATTACTTGGCTATGGTCTGCCCTTCCACGAGTTGGTTGACACAATTAGATAAAACTTTAAGCTCATTCATTCCGAGGGGCATGTGGCCGTCGTGCGATTTATGTTGTTGTGTATTGATGGAGAGGGAAAGAAAGGAGGACGGAGTGTGTGTATTGTTTGGGGGAGGATGACAGTGCGAATACGTGTCCGAGGGTCGGTACGTTAAACGTGTCAAATGACAAAACCACATGAATAAAGTGTAAAGAAGAATGTCCCAAAACAAGCAGTTCTTCCTAATATAACAGATGCGCATTGATATATTTATTTGTCGATGATGCGCCTCGAATACAACATAATACTAAGAAAAAGGGTATTGATAATAATGGGTATATTCTGAAGATTGTTTGTTTTAGCAACGCTTATGCAATGGAACACCCGAATTATTTTTTGCGAGTGACCCGTTAAGTTACGGAGGGAAAGAGAGTATGTGCTGTGGAGATAATGAAATCGAGGCGCTTTGACTGCGCAACATGTCTGTGTTATCAAGTTTTAGTTTAGTGGGATGTGTGTTTAGCGCAACTTCTCATCTTTGGGAGGAGGACGGAAAGACGCGACGGGCGCTGTTTACAAAAGGCGAAAGGTATGACCAACAGTAGATACACAAGAGGTGTGGGGGGTGGAAGACAATAAAGCCTTAGAAGCGATATCGTTGAAAGACTGAATGACAACCAAAACACAGCAACCCCTCATCGCCATAAAATCATTTTTGAGGGTCAAGAGTTGAGCGCGGACGGTATTTCGAAAACATAACTTACGCGAGATATCGTGCGAATTCTCTTATTGTAATCAACATTTAACGATGACAAACGATGTCGTCTTTTCGAATAAGTCATTTAAATTTATACGGAATCATAGAATCGGTCTGACATCAGGAAACACAACCTGGGCAATTGGGATCTATTTATCGAAAAGGGGCTGAACGAGAAAACGCTGCGGCTCCCGCATTGCCGATTAGGCTGATTGCATGTAACGCCTTATTGCCGCATGTTTTCCACACTACCGACCGGGACAAGTACAGCAATTTTGTCTTACCCCACTGTTTGACGGGCCACTTCGGACCACATCACGGGTTGCCTCATCGGTGCCCATATTCAACGTTGAGTAGAAAATTATGTGCCTCAACCAGCAAGAACAAGGATGAGTTGAAACAACTCTACGTAACTTGGCCGAACATTTCAATGTTAAAGGGCCGACATATCAATATTATTAGCAAGCCATCCATTACTTCTTGACTATTCGATAATGTTTTATCCATGGAGCCTCCCCCCGAACTCATAACTGATGCAATGAGCACTAACTCTACGTCGGTATTTATGTCACCTTCTTTCCGGGAATTCCTTTTTATTCATTAAATGTGGCTTCATGTGGCACGGTCATCATAATGCGCACCAAACACATCTACGCTCAAAAAAAAAGACAAACAGTATTATGTAATTCAAGAATGAAATCCATAAGGGAAACACAGGAAATGGATCATTCTCCCGCACTGTTGGTGTCCATGTCCATCGTATCCAGTGACTTGCGGGTCAAAGGCTTAGTGAACATGACATACTGTGATATGGGGCCCGGTGTGCGTGCTGCGTTCGTCATGTAGCATGCCGGGACCTAGAGTGCCATTTGGTTGTAGGCGGGTATGGTCTGAACGGCAATTAGCACTCAGTGCGGATGGGCATCAGGATGAGATTGCAAAAGCGTCATTGGATAACGCATTGACAGTACAATACGGCAAAGAGGTGTTCTAAGGACTCGTGAATTCCAGAGCCATTCCGGATGATGAAAGTGGCAAAATGATTGTAAATCGCGGCGCTTTATCAATTAAGAGGCGCCTCAACGGTTGGTTGTCGGCTTTGATACACGCCACCGCCGAGTCGATCAGTTGGTATCACTCGGCTATGGTCTTCCCTTCCACAAGTCTATTGACTCAGCTAGATGGCAATTTCCAACACCTCCAATCCGGGGGACATATGGTTGTTGTGCGCCGCCGCCGCCTTCCACACAGCCTTCATTGCCTCTTCACCAATGTCATTACCTGGGGATTGGGGTAAGCAACGTGGGTAGGGACACAACAATAGAGTCAGACAACACAGATTCAACGACATTCTTTTCATATGGAAGGAAACCCCCCCCCCCCCCCCCTCCCCCCCGGCCTCCAGTCAACCAGATTCCCAAGCCACTACCCCACAGTCACTACTTGGATGAAAATGATCAATGAACAAAGCTATGATCGGCTGAGACAGATTTGAACGTGATTATCTTAACAAGTAAATTCTTTTTGGGTGGAACTTCTGAGTCTGTTCTCCATTTTGACAGGGTGCCGTTGGGTGGGTGAACTGGGGGGGCGGCAGAGAAGAGGACAGTTGGGGGGGGTAGGGAGGGGAATGGAAGGAAGACGGAGTGTGTGCATTGTTTCAAGGAGGAGGCCAGTCGGAATGATTGTGAGAGAGTTGGTATGTTAATTGTGTCGGATGACAAGACTGCATAAATAAAATACATGTAAATAGGAAGATCCTGAAACAAGCAGCTCTTCCAAATACAAAAGATGCCCATTAATTAATTGACGTGTCGTCGGTGGTGCGCCTTTGAAGGGGACGGTGGCTGGAGTTGAGAAAACATCACAACACTACGAATAAGAGTATCATCAATAATGGGTATATTGTGATAATTGTTTGGTGTGGCAACGCTCTAACAATGCAACGCTAAATCTTTTCTCGCGAGTGACCCGGTACGTTACGGGGGAAAAAGGGGTCGAAAGGAAGGGGTCGGTGTTGTGGAGAGAACCGAAGCAATGCGCTTGACTGTGCAACGGTCAGTGTGATTAACTTGAGGGAGAGGTCGGATATGTGTTTAGCGCCATTTCTCAGCTCTGGTGTTTGGAGGAAAACCGGGAGAATGAAGACAGAGGACGGAAAGACACGATGGGCGCCGTTTATACAAGGCGACAGGTATGATCAGCAAACCACTCACTATTAAGCCACAGCTCCGTCAGTGCGGTGGAGGGCGTCCAGCTGCCGTCCCCATTCCTCCTCGGCTCCAACGCGCTGGCCACCGCAGCGGCTCCCGCATCGCCGATTTTGTTGCCTTCATGTAGTCAGGAGATGATATCAATATTGGACGCGGGTTAACAAGGTGGGGGTCAGGTGGGGGGTCACTGGGCGGTTTTTGCAGGTTTCGATTTCAGAATAAACAAACTATTATTACAAAAGATATGGTTGACATGAAAGTACAATAACACAAAAATATTGCTGTCGCAGTTGGGATGATATGGGAAGTCTTTCAGCGTGTCAGGTGCACAACCGGAGACTGAGTGGATTGCGAATAAAGCGCTCCATTTTAAAGGCGCATCAGGAAGGCCGATAAAATGTTAGTTTTGTAGTGAGTCGGCTCAAATGGATGGCACCACAGATGATGGTGGACAACAAAGCCCTGGAAGCGCCACCGTGGTGAGTTTGAATGGCAACTGAAACACGGCAGCCACTCGCAACACAATCATTTTGAGGGTCAAGATATATGTAAGCGCGGACGACATTTCGAAAACCTAAATGACGCGAGATACCGTGCAAAGCCCCTTACTGTAATCAACACTGACAGACAGTGTCGTGTCTTCGAATTGATTACAATTTAACGGATCAATAGAACTGGTCGGAAATAACGAAACACAAACTACGCAATTGAGATTAATTTTACGAAAGGATTGATTTAAGGGGCTGATAAGAAGAAAACAAAGACGGCGACGAATTAACGAATAATCTTATAACTGGATTTGGACGGATGGGCGATGTTTATGAAGACAAAAGGTATTATTCGACGACTAGCAATGGATACACACGAGCATCATCATTCTTCTCATGTCACAAGCATCAGAATCATCACCCACTCACGGTTAAGACGCAGCACCGTCACTGCGGTGGAGGGCGTCCAGCTGCCGTCCACATTCCTCGTCGGCTCCAACGCACTGGCCAACGCAGCGGCTCCCGCATCGCCGATTTGGTTGCCTACGTGGAGAGTGGATGATATCAATGTTAAATTAAGAAAATGGGAAGGGAATAGTCAACTAAGAATTAAAAGAAACACATGTACAAATGCATCCTCTTTCTCCCACTGTCACAACCATCAAACTCAGCACCCACTCACAATGAAGCCTCAGCTCCGTCAGTGCGGTGGAGGGCGTCCAGCTGCCGTCCTCATTCTTCCTCGGCTCCAACGCGCTGGCCACCACAGCGGCTCCCGCATCGCCGATTTTGTTGCCTGCATGTAGAAGGGACGATATCAATGTAGGGAGGGGGTGAGTCGGGGGTTCACTAGGCGTTCGTAGATATCGATTTCAGAATAAACAAAACATAATTAAGAAATTTAAGTTTAACTAAAACGAGAAAATGCCAAATGTCGGTAAAAACGAGGGAGTGGGGTTAGGGTGGGGGGGGGGGGGGGGTGAGTGGGCGCATTTCGCAGATTTTATTTTCAGAATAAAAAAATTACGATTACAAAACAATTATGGTTGAAATGAAAGTAAAATAACTTTAAAATATTGTTGATGGAATGTTATGTGGGGGGATGATGCAAAAACTAAGCGAAACGGGAAGAATTTTCTTTTAACGAGCCAGCTAAACAACCGTCGACTCTCTTAAAGCCTAAATCAAGCGCTCCATTCCAAATTACGAATGGGCGAATAATGTGATAATTGATTTGGTCGGACGGACGATGTTAACGGAAGACAAAAAGGTATTATTGGACGACCAACAATGGATACACACAAACAGCCTCACTCTTCCTTGGTCAAAACCATCAACACCAGCACCCACTCACTATACAATAAGTGGACTGGAGAAAAACAATCCGAATTTCTGCAAAAAAAATATTGCCACACCGTCACTAAACCCTTTGACTTGTCCACAGAAAACCTTCCTTATTCACAGAAATCCTTTTAACCATATTTTCAAACAACAAGGCGTTGTGTCTATGATACATGTTTTTCTTTTACCGCTACGGTCGACACATCCACTGGTCTTTTATTCGGGATCACATGCTTCTCTTTGACAAATGACGGCCAACCTACGACATATTGTTATTTTTTTCATGGTTAGCACAAGAAAGGAAACAATAAGGTGCATCTCACACATCAACCACTCATCGCCACAGAATCATTATGAGGGTCAAATGATTTAAGCGTGGACGGTATTTCTAAAACAAAATTTACCGTAGATATCGTGCAAAGTCCCTTTTTATATCATCATTTAGCGATGACAGACGATGCCGTCGTTTCGAGCTCATTGAAACTTAGAAAATACAAACCACGCAACTGAAATGAATTTGACGAGAAAATTTATTGAAGGGGCTAATAAAAAGAAAAGAAGACACGGCAACGAATGGACGAATAATCTGATAAGTTGATTTGGACGGATGGACTGACGATGTTTATGAAGGCGGACTGACGACCAACAATTGATACACTCGAGCAACCTCATTTTTCCTCTCTCTCAACCATCAACACTAGCGCCCACTCACCACCGAGATACAGCCCCGTCAGTGCGGTGGAGGGCGTCCAGCTGCCGTCCCCATTCCTCCTCGGCTCCAACGCCCCGGCCACCGCAGCGGCTCCCGCATCGCCGATTCGGTTGCCTCCATGTAGAGATGGTATCAGGAGAGGAGATGTGAGCAATATTGTACGTAGAAGAACAAGGGCGGAGAAGGCGATGGTGGCGAGTGAGTGAGAGGGCACAATCAATACGTTGGGGTCACTAGTTTTCTAACGCGAATAACGCAACTGGCGGATATGCGGTGTGGAAGAAAATAAACCCATGGGTGCGCAATGTTTGTCTCACAAATACAACGATTTCTTTGACACAAATCACATTTTATCTAAACTGAACAAAAAACGGACGTCTTTGGATTAAAATTGCCGACTACCAACGAAGGGCTGTACAATTGAAGTCCGAGGAAAAACAATGATGCGGGGGGTCCCTTTTTTTTCCTTTCTTCATTGTCAGAACACAAGAAATGGAATATGTAATTGTGTGTGAGTGTTGGAATGTTTGCGATGACAAGCGATGTCGTCGCTTTCAATTCGAGAAGAATTAACGTTAAATGGAATAAAACATTTGGCCACATTCGAAAAAGGTAAGAGTAGAATGAAGAAGAAGCACATGCGGGCGAGTGGATGGATGACAACCGAATGCCAAACGATATCCGTTTAGGGAAGCCGTCGTGATTTCAATACACGCACGGATGGGCCCACCGTCAATAACCCTTTGACTTGTGTACATCAGCTATTAATTTGCAAATTATTAAAAAACGTTGCCTTTGTATCTATGATACATGCTCTTTATTCTAAGCTTGAGTGCAGCCCCCCAAAGTCAGTCCCGCAATTCGACTAGTATCAACACATCCTCTTGACTGTGATTTGTATTCACATGCCTCTTTTTGACCAACGACGCAGTTGACCAAAGACAGCTCAGTATTTTCGTGGTTAGCGGTGGAAAGGGGACAAAGAGGTGCATCTCGTACGACAGAGCGGATCGCGAAAGGTCGGTTTCGATGGTTTTCACTGAAGGGATATATTAAAGGCTATGCGAAATGGTAAGAGTCGCTTTTGACAGGCTCAGGTGCACAACCGTCGACTTTGTGATTTTGAAATTCGAAGGCGCATCGAAAAGGCCGAGAAATTTTCAGTTTGCAGTCAGTCTGCTGGAATGGATGTCAGCAATGGTGGGGCTGGTGCACAATGGAGCCGAGGAAGCACACCCGTTCAACTAATGGATACTTGAACTGCAAGTTTGAATGACAACCAAAACAACAGTCACTCGCCCCTGTGGATGTAGCTGTACAACAAACCATGCAACTAATGGGCGATTAATATGGTAAGTTGATATGGACGGACGGGCGATGTTTATGAAAGGGTCGAGTTATTATTAGACGACCAACAACTTCAATCATCCTTCCTCTAACACAACCATTAAAACCAGCACCCACTCGCTTCCAAGATATAGCCCCGTCAGTGCGGTGGAGGGCGTCCAACTGCCGTCCCGATTCCTTCTTGGCTCCAACGCGCCGGCCACCGCCGCGGCTCCCGCATCGCCGATTTGGTTGTCTGCATGTCGAGGAGGGAAAATCGATGTTGAATTAAGAAAAACAGGAGTTCATATGTATCAGTTGAAAATATTACAAATAGCGCAACGCAGCCACTCACATGCAAGGTCCAGCTCCGTCAGCGACGGCAGCACCTCCCAAGATCCGTCGAGGTTGGGGCAGGGCTGAAGAAAGGCGACGAGTGCGGTGACCCCTTCAGCGCCCAGCTCCCACCCTGTGACGGAAGGACAGCGCACAAATCATTATGCATTTCATATGAGTGATGTTGGGCAGAATCTGCGGCGGCGGTGGTAATAGTACGTTTACAAAGCAGGGGGAGGCTCCGTTTGCCAAAAGTGTTGATCTCTTACATTTTTGCTCGCAAGGGGCCCAGGGCCCGGTACGTACGCTAATTGAGGGAATCGGGAGGGAGGGTTGCGTGAGCTGTGCTCGCGCAAAGGCAGAAGGTGGACGACCTATGTGTGTCGGCGCGTCATATAGGGGTAACGCATGTCTGTGTTTTACCAACAGTGTCATGCGTACTCTAGCGGTTAGAATTTGTAACGTCGTGGCAACGCCCGACTATTCTCGCCCCCAGTGTAATTTAAACCTCTATAATTTCAATATGACCAATAATAAGCACAAAACTGGGGAGATAGTCTATGAATATGGCTAAGGAAATGATAATTGTAATCAAGCATACATCATCCACGTCAAGGGTCAATCACAGTATATGTAATCATGACATTGGCAACTTAGGCGCTGATTAACTAAGGTTAGCGCCGTTTCGCCGGGCAAAGTCAACAGAGTGACGACAAAAGAAAGAAAACGGGCATATACAATCGAGTATTCGTTGAGCTAATCGCAGGAATTTAAATAAGGTATGCCACAAAAAAGGTAAAACATTTGTGAGACGCAAACCAAACAAGCAGTCGGTGCCGCGTCGAAGACTGCTCATGCGCAGCTCTTACATGATAACTTCAGCCTCGAGTTTGCAAAGCGCCACGACCAACTGCCGCCGGAGCGAATGGGCGGCAGTCTCTCCAACAGCAGACCGCCCTTGTCCTCCTTGCGCCATTTCTCAGTTTTCATCAGTTCGGCCGCCGCCATCTTCACGTTCCGCTCGTGCGCCCAGAGGTCGGCCTCGGTGTGGCCCTGGCGGTGGGAAAAATAAGGGTGGTCTTTTTCAAGAAGGCCATGGGGTAACAGCGATAATAGTGATTGAAATAAATGATGTAAATAAATAAATGAAAAAATATATATATAAATAATAGCATATATAATTATTCAAATGCGGGGCCAGTACCTAGGTTATATTTTTAGTACCTAGGCACTAGGCATGTGTTGCCAAAGCACTAGAGCTCGCCCCCCAAAAGCCTTAAGGCTGCGTTTCATATAAATCCGCAACTGCAGAATTTTGTACCGGGTACCGTGTACGAATTATGTTAGCGCGACATCCACGGATCCGCACATCTTAACACTGGTGTTTTATATAAATCTGTACCCGCAGATCGAAAATCTCTGCGGATTTGATTGTGCGGACGCCTCGGGCGCCCGCAGATATCGAAAAGCTTCGAAGCGGCTGCACATATCGGATGAACGATCCGCACATTTAAGAAGTACTTTAAAATAGTATTCGGTATCGGTGCGCTCCATGCAGCAGTTCCTTGCCCGCAGCGCAACAGCGGGGCGCAACACAATAGCGGGGCAGTTCGGTCAATGACACCCTTCGAACTTCAAACGAGTGCGAGCGCTCGCCAGAATATCCTCACCCACGCCATCAACAGTCAAAAGCAGGTAAGAGACTAAGTAAGTCGACGTTTGCGGGTACCGGTGAAGGATCGGGAGTCCGAGTACGACCACGCGGAAGACGAGAGCGGTGGTGGAAGGTCTCACGAAGCGCGACATACAACCCAACAAGTGCACGGAGCGTGGTGCATGAAAGGAATGCGCGGACGGTGTGTGCGAGGAGGGTGAGGAAGGCGGCGGTGAGGAGGTTGGTCAAAGCTGGCTCATCTGGCACGCCGACAAGGATATTGCATGGTTTTGCGCGGCCATCGCTCCAAAAAGTTACACCTGCAGCGTACCCGCCTACCCGGTACCGCGATGACTAGCGCAAAGAAGCTTGGAGTGCGCGGGCATGGCGGCGTCATGGCCTCATGGGAGGCAGCGATGCTTGTGTAATCTTTATTTGTAGCGGTTGCAACAGCTATATGTATCTGCGGCGGCGGAAATATATGAAACGCGCCATTCGAGTGCGGGTACCTCGTTTCCGTATGCAAAAGGACCTAAATGTACAGATTTACTGCACCTGTAGTATTTGTACGACTGTCTGCGGGAACGGCTACGGATTTATATAAAACGAGGTCTAAACGCAGTAGTTTTCCGTCAGTGAGGTGGTGCCTTGAGACCATTCCTCGCTCTCCTTAAAAAATCAGACCATTACGGCACGTCGATAGTCAGCAACATTGACTCAAACCGCGGCAGGATCGGCCAATCCCACGGCCAAACGCCACCATACCCGTACGAGATGCATGCACGTTATTGCGGCCGTGGTGTCTTCAGCATGCACAACTTTTACGCGAGTACCGTCGTGTCAGCCCGCAAGACCCTATGGAGGGCGTTGCTGTTGAGACGGTGGTCGTAGGACGCGCGGGGGGCAGATGCAAGCCGATTTTAAACAAAGCGACGCTCCAATGCCCGAAAAAGTGAGCACAAAAGCCACAGGCCGCAGATAGTCGTACAAATACTATAGGTGCAGTAAATCTGTACATTTAGGTCCTTTTGCATACGGAAACGAGGTACTCGAAACGCGCGTTTCATATATTTCCGCAGCCGCAGATTCCCCTCTAGGGATAGCTTCATATCAAAAAATCCGACGCGGCATGCCGACGTACCAAAACGTACCGAAACATACCAAAACGTACCAAAACGTACCAAAACGTACCAAAACGTACCAAAACGTACCAAAACGTACCAAACGTACAACCACGTACCAAAACGTACCAAATGTACCGGCAGAAAATTTCGTGCATTGCTCGTCATATCTTCGGTTATTAATTTTGTGTTATTTGGAACGTTTTTCCACATTTTCAGGGATAAGAAACGTGTTGGCTTTGATATAATAAAATAGACGTTTGATATTTCAAATACAGTATATGATATCATACTGAAATACATACTTACACAACTTACTTATGTACAAATATCTTTCTTCCTCTCCTGCTTATGTGCTTGTGTTCCTTTGAAAAGAGGAATCCAACGGTTTGTATATTGCTAAATAATCTGACGCAGCAAACCTCACGTACGAAAACGTACAAACACATGGACTATCTCTTGTCGCTCTCCACCAAATGGGTGATTGATATTGAATATTTCTATAGTAACTTATCTGACGAGGCAAACCTCACGTACGAAAACGTATCAACAGGTAGATTTTATACACGCCAGGGCAGCACCATTATCTTACGTCACATCATCATATATCAATTAACACAAGAAAAGGCGATGCTGTGTTGCAATCGTTGTATAACCGTCATAATTCCGTTCTTTTTCTTTTCACATATTTCTATGATTTACATGCCCGTTCAGGAATGCCAAACGTCGTTTCGCGTTCGGAATTCCGGACTGGTACCGTGCTCGTAGTCCTTTATGAAGCGGGTTGAAATGATTTCGCTGCTCACATTTCTCACTTCACCTCGTCGAAACAAAAAGTCGATATATCGCTAAATCTTTATTTGTGGACGCGATTATTTGTCAAGTGCCCGGGGATATCGCTAACGTCAATCCAGGCAATTACAACCGGCGGCCTTCTCGTCATTTCCAGGTAATGCACACACTACATGTAAATAAATATTGCTACTCGTATCTTTCATTTAACGAATAGAAGATACCATTGGGCACATTTCTCACTTCAGCTCGCCACAGTAACTCAGTAACGATAATCGATAACAATAATAACCCTCTCTTGTTATTATTGTTAGTAAACGTATAATAACGTACTAAAACGTACCAAACGTACAGCCACGTATCAAAACGTACCAATCATACAACCACGTACCAAAATGTACCAACTGTACCGGCCGAAAATTTCGTGCATTGCTCGTCATATCTTCCGTTATTAATTTTCTGTTATTCGGAACGTTTTCCGTTTTTCCCGGGATAAGAAACGTGTTGGCTTTGATATAATGAAGTACCCGATTGATATTTCATACTTATATAGTATTGGCCATATTTCGAATACAGTATACAAGGAGTGGCCCGTAGTTCTTTGTGCATGTCGTTCTTTGTATTTTTGTAATCATGTACAGACTAAGCTTATGTCTCTCTGTGCATGTCGTTCTTTATATTTTTGTAATCATGTACAGACTAAGCTTATGTCTCTCACTATGTGTTTTTGTAATCATTAAGATAGTCATTGGCTTTGATATAATAAAGTACCCGATTGATATTTCATACATATATAGCATTGGCCATATTTCCAATACAGTATACAAAGAGTGGCCCGTAGTTCTTTGTGCATGTCGTTCTTTGTATTTTTGAAATCATGTACAGACTAAGCTTATGTCTCTCACTATGTGTTTTTGTAATCATTAAGATAGTCATTGGCTTTGATATAATAAAGTACCCGATTGATATTTCATACTTATATAGTATTGGCCATATTTCCAATGCAGTATAGAAGGAGTGGCCCGTAGTTCTTTGTGCATGTCGTTCCTTGTATTTTTGAAATCATGTACAGACTAAACTTATGTCTCTCACTATGTGTTTTGTAATCATTAAGATAGTCATTGGAGGCCCATAGTCGTTATACTTGTTTCACACACACACACACACACACACACACACACACACACACACACACACACACACACACACACACACACACACACACACACACACACACACACACACACAATAACTCATTAACGATAATATATTGTACATTGATATTGCTACTCGTATCTTTCCTTCAACGAATTGAATAGATACCACTGGGCACATTTCTCACTTTAGCTCGCCATTATAACTCAGTAACGATAATCCATAATAATACATGGAACCCTCTCTTGTTATTCCCTACCCACAGGTACCCATAAAACCCGGAATACACCCCCGTATACGGCGGCGAATAGTTACAACATGCCGCGAAAACGACCGGCATCCGCCCGGAAGGCTTCTCAACGGTAAGGCAACAAATCCCTTCCGTGCAGTAATATGCAGGGCGAAAATGAATATACGGGACATAATTTTTTGTTTATTTGTATTTATTTTTCTTAAATATAAATTACCATATGTTGTCGAATAGGAAAGCCGCGAAAGTGTCGGACATGGGAGTTGAAAAGGAAGTCAAACGACGTGAGTTCCAGGACCTTGCGGCAGCGAAACTCAAGTAAGATTGCTAAGTATGATCACGTTACGTGTGACGCATGCATAAATTCATGTATACGAAGATATTACTCACAATACTTAGAAAGTCACTTCCTAACATGATATAAACATGAACTATACACATAGGCTTCCACATATAGCACTTATTCGTTGAATGTGTACGAAGATACGCCACTTAAATAAGCATTACCATTATCCAACATGCGGCGGCAAAACAATATGTGTCGGAGGTGAGGGTTGAAAAGGAGTCAAAAAAACTGTCGATGAAGTCCGTTGCAGCGGCAAAACACAGGTCAGACCGCTATATCGCAACACATAAACAACGAAATGAATTTTTTGAAAATGTGAAAGTTACCAATGTTATTCATAACAAAGCAAGTAAGCCAACTTGCGTTTTGTGTCCCACCCAACTATAATCATGCTCGTATTACCTATGAAAACATTCAGCGAAAGAGTAATGATAAGATTTTAATAATGGACATACATCACGGCGTCTTAGTGTCATGTGAGAGTAATTGCTTTTTTGCTAGTATTTATTTTTCAATTCATAGTTTTGTTCCTTTCCACTTGTACAAATCCTTCAGTCGTATCACATTTTAGGAATCTCAGTACATTATTCTTGTATTTGTATTGCACAACAGGAAAGAGGCGGACATGCACCACGAGAGTGTAGCCTTACATCACCACGTAGCCACGAAACTCAGGTAAGTACACCGCTTTCCTTTTCCACCTCTTCAATATTGTAAGTATGTTGCGGTAGCAAAGCTCGGGTAAACAATTTCCTACACTTGATTGAAAAGGGTTGTCGTACATGTTTTCATATAAACTTTACATAATATTTAGTCAATTTGGTAAGATGCGTTTGATATTTATATAAACGTATTTCCATTGTGCAACAGGAAAGCAACGGAGGTGTCGGAGGTGGGGGTTGAAAAGGAGTCAAAAAAACTGTCGATGAAGTCCGTTGCGGCGGCAAAACACAGGTCTGACCGCTATATCGTAGCACATAAACAACGAAATGAATTTTTTTGAAAATGTGAAAGTTACCAATGTTATTCATAACAAAGCAAGTAAGCCAACATGCGTTGTGTATCCCACCCAACTATAATCATGCTCGTATTACCTATTAAAACATTCAGCGAAGGAGTAATGATAAGATTTTAATAATGGACATACATCACGGCGTCTTAGTGTCATGTGAGAGTAATTGCTTTTTTGCTAGTATCTAATTTTCAATGCATAGTTTTGTTCCTTTCCACTTGTACAAATCCTTCAGTCGTATCGTATTTTAGGAATCTTAGTACATTCATCTTGCATTCGTATTGCAAAACATGAAAGAGGCGGACATGCACCACGAGAGTGTAGCCTTACATCACCACGCGGCCACGAAACTCAAGTAAGCTCACTGCTTTCCTTGTGCATTTCTTCAATCCTGCAAGTATGTGGCGATAGCAAAGCTCGGATAAGTTAGAGCGCCTTAAAATATTTTAATCTTTAATTTGAAAATCATTATCAATCGTTCATTTTCCATATGCACACAAGATTCCGTGCTCATTAATAGAGAGGACTTTTGTATTTATCATTGTATTTCCATTGTGCAACAGGAAAGCAATGGAGGTGTCGCGGGTGGGAGTTGAAAAGGCAGTGAAAAAACTGTCGATGAAGTTCGTTGCAACGGCAAAGCTCAGGTAAGTAAGATTGCCTTAGAGCCACTTTCTCCACTTGATTGAAAAGGATTGTCGTACACGTTTACATATAAATGTACCTAATATTTAGTCTTTATGGTAAGATGCATGTTGATATTTGTATAAATGTATTTCCGCTCTGTACTAGGAAAGCAACGGAGGTATCGGAAGTGGGAGTTGAAAGGGAAGCGAAAAAATTATCCATAAAGTCCGTTGCGTCGGCAAAGCTCGGGTAAGTAAGATTGCCGTAGAGCCATTTCCTTCACTTGATTGAAAAGCATTGTCGTAAACGTTTCCATATAAATGTACCCAATATTTATTCTTTATGGTAAGATGCATGTTTATATTTGTATATATGTATTTTCGCTCAGGAAAATAACGGAGGTGTCAACAATGGGAGTTGAAAGGGAAGCAAAAAATCTGTCGATGGAGTTCGTTGCGGCGGCAAAGCTCATGTAAGTAAGATTACCATAGAGTCATTACCTTCGATTGATTGAAAAAGATTGTCATACACGCTTCCATATGAATGTACCTAACACTTAGTTTATTTGGTAAGATGCATGTTGACATTAGTATAAATGTATTTTGGCTCTGTAACAGGAAAGCAACGGAGGTGTCGCATGTGGGTGTTGAAAAAGAAGCAAAGAAACTGTCGATGAAGTCCGTTGCGGCGGCAAAACACAGGTTAGACATTACCATATATTACCGATGTGAAACATACTTGATATTACACGCACTGAACTAATATAATTTGTTTATGTTTACATTGCGTACGTACAGGAATACATCGCAAATCGAGTCGGAGAAAACAACCGCACGACAATTTGACGAAGTCAACTACATCAATCGGGCATTTGATGGTCATCCCTCGGTTTCTACCATTGATAGTCTTGCAGTCCGAATGGGGCTTGAGAATGTCATATTACATGTAAGTAATTCACACTACATTTATATATACAAGAAGAAAAAAATACATATGTTGGTGCCCTTGCATTGAATGAATAATAGGTACATGTGGAATGAAACCTGTACATATAATCAAATAACATATGCATACTTTCTCGCAACCACATTGATGACACATGATGCCGTTTGTTTTCTCTTTAGAAATATCATATTTACAGATGGTGCCCTTCTTATGATAGGATGACGATAAACTTGGGGATATCGATTTTCACGGTTTGCGGACTGGGCCGGAAGCTCGTGCCTTAAAGGTATGTTATTTAGTTCCACTATGTATCGCACTTGCAAAAAATGAAATCTTCCCATTCAACAACGTCAATCACACTTGAAGTTTCAAAACACGCAAGTCAAAAAATATATATGGAGGTTTTCAATACATGATGTTTTAAAATATGGAGAATATATAAATATGATCATCATTCATTCCATGCTATATTGAAATGCAATTACGTTACATTTATGTTATTTATTTTGAAGACTTAACTCAACAAACTATCAAGCAACAACTGACATATTTCACTTCCACCATATCATTAAGATATGCACTTTTCACACATGAAGAACGCTTTAATGCGATACTCGTTAATAGCTTACGCGTTTTATATATTAAAAGGATTGCGTAGGTAGAACATCATAACGCTCTTCCCGTCAATCATTTCTTGTAACCAAATGCACATTGTACTATACCTAAGTATCATGCAAATGAATATATGTTACAAGAAGAACTACATAAACCTAGTACATTAAGCTAAAGACCATCACCAAGAAACAAAAATAATAAGTTAACGATATAATAATGTACATGTACAATTAACGAACTCGTCTTACATAAATACGGTACTCATCCACCTACGCTATACTTATCTACCATTGCGATAATCAGTGAAACTACATGACATACTTAAAGCTTATGTATATAACCGAATACAACATGTCCACAAATCATGAAAGTTACATTTGAAATAGATGTTAACTACTACATTTATGTAATAATGATGAACTCGTATTCATCTTTGAACAGGCACGAGAGTCTACCCGCTCAAATGTTGACGAGCGGAAGATAATACATCAAATGCAAGAAGACATGGCCGACCGATGTGTGAATTTCAAAGTATGCGGTGTATGTCAATGCATTGAGGCGGGATCCAAATCAACGTCGCTTCATGTTGTATACCAAGAAATTGGCCTCCAACCGCTTTTGCAATTATTAGGTCTTGGGATAGATAGTCTTACAGTAGGAAACATTAGCTTCCCTCGCTTCCGACAGTCTATGCTTGGACGTTACGGTGATGTGAAAGCGGCGACTACTAGACCGCCCCGCCGGATGTCGGACGACCATCGTCTAGTGGTGGCGGAAATATATCATGGTTCGAATTTGGAAGACATTCCTGTGTGTCGGAAGTGCGACATGGCGCTCCGGAAAAAAAACCTCCCTACCGAAAGTATCCGATCCTTGGACGTAGGATGTTGCCCCCATGGGTTGCAACAAGTTGGACTTACGCTCGTCGAACGGGCGCTTGTTGGGTTTGTGGTCACCTCCTCTTACCTGATCACCATACAAGACAATAGCTACCGAAATTGCGCTCCTTTCCGCCACAAGGCCTTGCATGGCCACTTCGTCGCGTTTCCGAAGCCGACCGCCACAGCCATCCTTGGCAAACTTCAGCCTGTCATGCCTGCTTATGACCCCGCTGATCTTACAACCTTAATTCGAGTGGTCTTCATAACAGCGGGGGATGTTGAGTCTGCAAGGCAAATTCTCCGTAGCGGGAAAGTGACGGAGTTAACAGTACGAGCGTTTGTCGTCATTCCATGGCTAGAATGGTTTCAGCAAACCCATGCTGAGCATAGTCGCCGCAGTGGCCACAAATGGGAGCCTCGCGAAGATGTTGTGGAAATCATTCGGCGTCGGTTCCATGACCCCGACCGTAAACCCGTTATGCCGGAGGAGCTTGTCACCGGTGCCGTAGTGTATAGCGGTCGGACGGGAGAGGAGATGCTCAAAGCATCCGACGCCGCCAGCAAAGCCGAATATCAACGGACCCCAACCACCGCTACGGAGGCTAATTCGACATATACAAACGACATGTCCGCTGCGGGCGAGGGAGAGTATTATCAAGCTTTTTCCATTGTTCACGACGGAGACGTTGCAGATGACGACCCCGTTGTACAAGGTACGATATACAATTTCTTCCTAGCATACACTATCACTCATAGACACGTACATATTTACGTACACTCATGCCATAAATATTTACTTCTTTCCTTTCTTAATATCCGTTTCATGTTCTCATTGCAGATTACTATAACCCTTCGTATTTTAATGTTCCACTTCTTTAATTCAACGGCAATATATGAGCTTCACACGTAAATACATACATATATACATACATACATACATATATACGACATACTTACATTTATAGGTTTGTACACTCCACCCCGTCCCCTACCTCAAAGACCTTTCAACCTTTATGCCTTCCTTCCGTCATGAATCACTATCACTCATGCCCCGTACTATCTCATGCTATCGTACTCAACCCCGTCCTCTTTCTTAGAAACTGTTCAACATGTATGCCTTCCTTCCGCCATGAATCTCATCATAATGGGCATTCCTCCATTTCTCCGACGCCGTTTTTACACAGGGCAACATCTCCCTCCCAGCGCCCAAACGCCTCCGCCGCTTGAAAACGTCCTTCTCATGGGCCGCTCCGAAGAAATTCTGAACGACTACGATCCCAACTTCTTTGTCGTCGCGATGGCGACGGACTTCCCGCACGGAGCGGGCAGCCGCCCGCCAGGCATGTCTCTTGAGAGGTACATAGAGATTCTAACGCGCCGACACGGAAGCGTCCACCAACATGCGCACAGCGTCACCGCAATGGCGAACACGAAAATGCGGCATGAGAGCAGCCTCCACAGCCAGCTACAGCTCCGCCGTAGCCCGCGCACGGCCATCGCGTTGGCATCGGCGACCAAGGAGCAGATGGAGCGAGTGGGGTACCTGATCGCGACTAGAAGTCGGCCCACTTTCGACGACAGACAAGACGATGTCATAAACACTCTTTATCACGGCATCATGACCACGACGTCCAACATGCAGTGGTCACCCCACGCCTCCATTACGTATCGTAAGAAGGTTTTCGCCGCGTGGCTACAATTCGGCTACTACTGCCTCTTCTACACAATAAACCCCCAAGAATGGTGCAGTCCTTACGCCATGGCGCTTGCGAACCTACCGATCCAGCTGCAAAGGGCCGATGGCTACACACCGCCGCGTTATCCGGACGTGATGAAGGCCATGATTCAAAACCCCACCGCTCCCGCATTGTTCTACGACATCGTGATGGACGTGGTGCGAGTTCGCCTGTTCGGCTTGGCGCCTGAAACCGGCCGAGCAATCGCGGGATCGTCCGGGCACTTCGGGCCCGTCGTGGCGCACGCTTGTCAAACAGAAGAGAGCGGGCGGCAGGCGCACCACGGGCACGGCATGTGCGTCTCCGCCGTGTTGTCCCTTCCGCTCCTTCGCTCCTTGCTACACCGGTTCGGCGATTCCATTGTTCGGTGGATGGCCAGTCTTACCACGGCGCAGATGGAAGAGGTTGAGGTGGATGGAGTGGACGGTTCCCGAGACGCGGGTGTCTACCCGGGGCAAGCGTCGTTCGACCGGCACGTAAAGCAGGACCTCTCAATCCGGAACTTCGCTATGCCCGACCCCGCGGACATGCCCACAGACAGCCAAGCGTACCGGGACCATGTTGCGCGCTGCCAAGCCAAGCACGTAAATCACGGCCGCCACACGTCGCGGTGCCGCCAAGGCGGGCACCGCGGGAACGACGACGACTGTGGCGAAGGCTTCTCCCTTCCTTACCCGGAACGTTGCGATACGGATCCGACGTATGATCGCGACCGCCAAGTCATCCTCATGCCACGAAACCGCGGAAAAATCATCATGCACAGCCGGGCGGTTTTGCTCGCTTTCAACTGCAACAACAACGTTTTCTTCTCCGGCGTCCATAACGTGCGCCTACCGCGGCATAGGAAAAGCAAGGTCGAGCCCGGTATGTCCACGACCCCGCCCGCGGCTGAGTCTATTCCCCCCACAACCGTCACGAGCTCGGATGACGACGATGCTGCCGACGCCGCGCCAACGAAAGACAAGCGCATATCCACGGCAGACACGCCACCGGTCTTCGAGACCATCACCGAGGACGTGCGGAACATCGCGTGCTACAACAGCTTCTACGGAAGTAAGCACCGGCGCAACGTAAATGCATTATCACACCTCTGCATTCTCATATCAATTCCATTCCGACTGTTGTTTAAGTACCTCCTAACTTATGTCCGCCTTCAACACCGCAGGTAAAATGGACACCGCCTCCAACTCGCACGTCATCCTCATGCTGCTCGCGAGCATTATGAAGAAGCACCCTATCGGCGAAGACACCCCCCAGCAGAAATTGACACGCCTCGTGAACGCCGCCGTGCATCAGCAGTCAGTGTCGGCGATCCTTTGCGCCACCATCTGCATGCGCAATCCGGTGCACCGCACCTCCTTCGAGACAACTTTTCACCCCCTCTACGCGATCGTCCGATTCCTTGTCGATCCAGGACAGGTCGGCAATGGCACCGAATGGGAGGAAGTGCACGTAGACGCCGCCGCGAACCATCGCTTGCGCTTGCGCCTTCCGCCGGGCTCGGACTACTTGCTGAGGCGTGTCAAAGACGTGCCTGACATGCACATCGGCTCCTACGAGTTCTATGCTTACTACGAGAATCGGAAGGAGGCCACTGGCTCCGCGTCCACACGCACGCGCCGTGAGCGCTTCGCCTACCACCCGAGTCACCCCGGAGCGGCCGAAAACGTCATCTTCCGCCGCGCCCGCGCTCAAGTTCCCCTAACCTACGGAACCATGGTGGCGTGTCCCACTACTCCGCTCGACCCCGGCGACTCACGCTCTGTGGAGGCACATGAGGAGTACGCCATAATGTGCATCGCCATGTTCGGAAACGTGTACGGGAAGATTTCGCCGGCGGCCCAGCACTCGGGTGAGAGCGGCACGTCCCCCGCGTCCACGCACTGCCATCGGCCGATAGTCGCGCCACCGGACGCTCGGTTCCTGCCGCAGGCCGGTGAGACATGGATGGACGCGTGGGAAAGAGAGCGCGCCGCAATGACAGACAAGCGCCGCCGGGTGTGCGACCGCCTCCTCGAAAACAACAATGACATCGTCCGCGCCAAAAATACGGCCCGGACGGATGTGCTCGTGCAGCGCGACGAGATGCGGCAAGCTGAGACAGACGCCGGGACGCCAAAAATGCACCAAGAACACGCACACCAAGTCGATCCCACCCTAGAGAACGGTTTCACGTCGCGAAGGAGCAACACCTAACTCTCCATCTCGGATGCCAATATCTGTTGGACCTGTTGAGCAACGGGGGCAACATATCCGCGGTGCCCCCCTTGCGGATGAAACAGATCGGGCCGCCTGGGACCGGGAAGAGCGCGGCGGTCATCGCCATCGTGTGGTTCGCGCACCAGCACGGGGTCGCGCGATGGATCGCCGTCACCGCCTACACCCATCGAGCGGTCATCAACCTCATGGGCGACATCGGAGCAACAACCGCTAACATGGTATTCGGCACATCGAGCGACCTTTTCAAATTGAGGTGGGGAAACGACACGCCGATGCGGGGAACGCGAGCGAAGTTGGATCTTCAGGAGACATGGAAAGACATCCGTCTGCTCATCGTGGACGAGCTGTTCACCATGACGGGTAAGCACTTCGCGGCCATTGAGCAACAACTCTTTTTAACCATGCGAGACTGCGGCCGCACGCCGGACACCTCCCACTCTCTGTTCGGCGGAATTGGCGTCCTTCTGACGGGCGACCACCATCAGAATCGTCCGGTTCACGGCGCGCCGCTGTTTCAAGGCAACGGGGACATCCGTGCCGGCACGGCGGCCGACGCCGCCAGTCGTACCGCAGCGAACGCCCAGCGCGACGGCCCCGGATGGGACACCCAGTTCGTAAGCAACGCGCGCGGCCGCCACATTCTCGGTCAGCTGCACACCACCGTGATGTTACAAACGCAGTTCCGTATGGAGCCCGACCTCTCCGCTCTCAACGACCGCCTACGGGGCGGGCGCCTCACGGACGCCGATTTTGACGGCATCAACGCATGCGCGATTGGAGCACCAGAAAAACCCGCCTCCATCCACCACCCGAACCTTCGCAACGCGCATTTCATGGTGCTACGTCATACTGTGGGCAACGCTATTGTCCACGCCTTGCTTCCGCGTCGCGCCGCAAAAGATCAACAGCAACTCATCCGATGGAGCGCCAAAGACATGATGCGCATTTGCCGCGACGACGCTTGGACGCCGGTCACCGATCGCTGCCTCCGCGCCCTCCTCGGCCGCCTGACACACAACAAGACGGGAGACGTTCCGAGCGTTATGTACTTCTACAACGGCATGCCGTACATATTCCGGCATAGCGTAAACATAGACTGCTTCTATTCCAACAACAACAGCGCCACCGCAGTCGCTCTCTTGCTGGATGACGCGACCGCGCGACACCCATCGCCGGACGCGCCGGTTGTTACCCTCGGAGGCATGCCGCGTGCCATGGTGGTGCGTCCGCACACTTTCGGCATCCCTTTGCACCGCGTTTGTCACGACCTTCCGGACGGCCATGTTGCAGTCCTGCCCACAACCGTGTACTTCACGCTGCGCTTCCCGACCGCCTTTCGCCTTGAGAGCGGGTCCATTGTCAAGAGCATCCAAATCCAGCGCGTCGGCTTCAGCATGATTCCGGACATCGCCTTCACGGACTTCTTCGCGCAAGGCGCAACTTTCTCGCGAGACAAGACGTACGTGCTAGACTTACGCCCGCCGAACGCCAGCGCCAAAAACCTTTCGAGCGTGGTCGTCGCTATGAGCCGCCTTCGCACCTTCGACGCCTTGACCCTCTTGCTGCCCCTTTGGCCCCGCGGCGCTGACAAAGCCGCGCGGGAAAAAGCAAAAGAACGCCTGCGCAGAGCTTGGCAGCCCGACGCAGACGTGACCGCGACGGACCGCATGTTCCGTGCCGAGTACACCGCCACCCTCCAGCGCCTCGCAGCCGACACACATGCCACCGCCCCGGTCGCGCTCGCCGACGCGCTTCTGCGGAGCCTTCACGACGACAATCCGCCAACATACGACGATGGGCTGCAATATCGCCTTTCCCTGCCGGAGGCTCCTCACATCGCCAACGACGCGCACGGCCGCCATCGGCCGCCATCTCCGCCGTCACGACCTCGCAAACGCCGGGCCCAACCAACATCGACATCTACCACCCGAGTGGTCCGACGCCTTCCGACGCCGCCGCCTATAGCATGCTCGCCGACTCCGTCTCCATCGCTACGGGGACGCGACGCCTTTCTCCAAGACAACGCCCTACGAATTGTAGACGTCCCGGCGGACGGGTCGTGCGGCTTCACAGCGGTGGCCGTCGCCATGGGCATCATACCACCTCCAACGTTCGGCTTGTCCATTTCCCACCACCGACACACGTGGGACTTGTTGAACCAGCTCCGGACTCTCGCGGCCACGCAGCTCCTCCACAGCAGCGACGTCAGGTAGCTGTACTCCAAGGAGTTCTTGTTCCTCGAAGGCACTACCGACAAAGACGACGAGATTCAAAATATGCTACGGCCCACTCTCGATGAGGAATCGCCCTCTCCCGGCACCATCCTGCCCGTAAGCTCGTGGATGCTCTATTCCACCCTTAGGGTATTCGCCATCGCTTTCGAACGGCCATTCATTCTACTTTTCGACAACGCGGAGTACCCGTGCTTCGAATTCTTCTGCCACCATCGCGGCGAGTGCAACTTCACCGCTACCGCATTGGACGCAAAGCAGGCGACTATGGAAGAACTGCGATTCCATCTAAAAGAAGAGCACCTCGCCACCGCACCACCCATCGTTGTAACGGCAGACGGCAAGGACCCCGACAGTATACTCACGCACTACCAAGCGTGCGTGCCGTCGTGACTCTTGTGCTCTCCCAAGCATTCATTTACCCGAGGATTGACACATTCATCATATCATATTATATTATATGTGTGATTGCACATTTTTCGATATCTGCGGGCGCCTGAGGCGTCCGCACAGTCATTTCCGCAGATCTTTTCGATCTGCGGGTGCAGATTTATATGAAACACCAGTGTTAAGATGTGCGGATCCGTGGATGTCGCGATTTACAAAGCAGGGGGAGGCTCCGTTTGCCAAAAGTGTTGATCTCTTACATTTTTTGCTCGCAAGGGGCCCATGGCCCGGTACGTACGCTAATTGAGGGAATCGGGAGGGAGGGTTGCGTGAGCTGTGCTCGCGCAAAGGCAGAAGGTGGACGACCTATGTGTGTCGGCGCGTCATATAGGGGTAACGCATGTCTGTGTTTTACCAATAGTGTCATGCGTACTCTAGCGGTTAGAATTTGTAACGTCGTGGCAACGCCCGACTATTCTCGGCCCCAGTGTAATTTAAACCTCTATAATTTCAATATGACCATTTACAAAGCAGGGGGAGGCTCCGTTTGCCATGTTGTCGCCATTGGGCGGGTTGTTCGTCGTTGGTTGGCCACCCCATGGTGTGAGCCAACCGAAGAAGAACCACTCCGACCGTCCTGCAAGGGCGGTCGGGTCGATGTAGTCGAGGACGACGCTGGACTCCGTTGACCAGCCACCGAAGTGTTTGATCTTCTGTAGCGTAACCCCGATGTTGTAGGCGGCTGTCGCAGCCCCTTTTCGGAGGGAGTGTGATGTCCAGCTGTAACCCTCCGGGGGTCGTTCTTGCAGTGCCATCGTGACTTCGGAGAGCCATCCCGTGAGCGTGTTGGCTGTCCATCTGTCGTGTCGTTCTGAGGTGCTAATCGCCCACCGCGCTGTCGGGTATTTTCCGTCCGAGAGCGTGTGTCGGATAGCGTCGAAGAACAATAACATTTGAACTACCTCGCTGTGTACTGTAGGCGGTAGGTGACAAACGAGCGTCGTGTCGAGGCGTCCACAGGCCCGGTATAGAAGCGTTGACAGGCGGTAAATTGTCGTTGAACGCTCGTGGGAGTAAGTCGATCCAATCGCGCGGGTCGATGTACGCGGGCTTGGTCGAATGAGCAGATACAGGCGTGGCGTACTCGTCCACGCTCCCACCCTCAGAGACTGCGTCGGCAGGTATTGACGGAATGTTATGCTGCTTGGTAGGGGCTGGCGGTTTCGTCTGGTCGCCGTCAACCTTCAGGAGCAGCTGGTTAACAAGATTAGACAAGTTTTCAAACTGCGATGCAGATGGTGGCGCTCGGATGTCCCCGCTGTCGTCCCCCGTTGGGTACAGGTGTTATGGTAGATTGTCTGCCATAGTTGCCCTGTGAATGTTTTCGATAGTAGCTACACCGTGTGCTAGTAGAGATCAGTCACCTTACTAGACTGCTAGAGTCTAGATGCCGTTGCGTGAGCTGTGCTCGCGCAAAGGCAGAAGGTGGACGACCTATGTGTGTCGGCGCGTCATATAGGGGTAACGCATGTCCGTGTGTTTACCAACAGTGTCATGCGTACTCTAGCGGTTAGAATTTGTAACGTCGTGGCAACGCCCGACTATTCTCGCCCCCAGTGTAATTTAAACCTCTATAATTTCAATATGACCAATAATAAGCACAAAACTGGGGAGATAGTCTATGAATATGGCTAAGGAAATGATAATTGTAATCAAGCATACATCATCCACGTCAAGGGTCAATCACAGTATATGTAATCATGACATTGTCAACTTAGGCGCTGATTAACTAAGGTTAGCGCCGTTTCGCCGGGCAAAGTCAACAGAGTGACGACAAAAGAAAGAAAACGGGCATATACAATCGAGTATTCGTTGAGCTAATCGCAGGAATTTAAATAAGGTATGCCACAAAAAGGTAAAACATTTGTGAGACGCAAACCAAACAAGCAGTCGGTGCCGCGTCGAAGACTGCTCATGCGCAGCTCTTACATGATAACTTCAGCCTCGAGTTTGCAAAGCGCCACGACCAACTGCCGCCGGAGCGAATGGGCGGCAGTCTCTCCAACAGCAGACCGCCCTTGTCCTCCTTGCGCTATTTCTCAATTTTCATCAGTTCGGCCGCCGCCATCTTCACGTTCCGCTCGTGCGCCCAGAGGTCGGCCTCGGTGTGGCCCTGGCGGTGGGAAATATAAGGGTGGTCTTTTTCAAGAAGGCCATGGGGTAACAGCGATAATAGTGATTGAAATAAATGATGTAAATAAATAAATGAAAAAATCTATATATAAATAATAGCATATATAATTATTCAAATGCGGGGCCAGTACCTAGGTTTTCTCGGCTTGCTACATCAATTTCGTCAGATTGTGTGGCAGGACGGTAGGTAACTACCCGTGGCTAGACAGTGTACCCCAGACCGGTAAAGTAACGAGATTATCGAAACAGTACGGGAAAGGGGATGCACGCCCGTAGCCCCGCCAGCGCACTGTAAATTACAAACCGTACAGATACAGCTACGCCCAATTATGGCGGCTACACGCAAAGAACCGTGTAAGGTGGCCTATGTCCCCATTACATGCGGAAGGCGTCGATAGCCGGTCGAGGTACGCTAGGCTGTAACGGCAACGCAACCACTCCTGTCTTTTGCAGGAGTGGACGTCGAAGCAGGGAGTAACCCCTGCACTGACCCACCAGCCTAGGTACGAGAACCGACTACCTAAAACCTCCCATTGGTAGATTAACATGGCGCGAGAAGCAGGGTTCAATCAAACTAGACGCTAGGGTCTTCATTCTTCAGGGTTCGTCAATCTCCAAGGGGCGAACTTGTAATCACCCCCGGGTCGGGGGGGCGGGGGGTGATTAGAGTACCGACTCCGAACTGAGGAGGTACGCTGCGGTCGCTACCACTATATACCTTATAGTGTGGTAGCGACCACAGCTGGATGACACTACATTTCATCCGCTGTGCCAAGAAAACCGGAGTTTCCTCGTTTACGTACCGTATCGAGGAAACCCTCGTGTTTTCTCGGCTTGCTACATCAATTTCGTCAGATTGTGTGGCAGGACGGTAGGTAACTACCCGAACATCAAGAGATCAGTGTCTGGTCTGGGGTGCGCTGTCGGGGAGACACGGGCGTGTGTAAAAACGAAAGGTCGTAATAGTTTATCAGTATTCTGCATCAGGTTACGCCTAAGTGCGCGGCGCGCGTGCCAGGTAAGTACACGAACGTTGTTCCTCGGCGGGGGTACATGAATGCAGGATGACATTAGTACATACGGTAGTACGTATCAGGTACTGACGATGTGTTGAATCTGCACCCGTAGGGCAGATGAATTTCATAATGTAATACTGGGTACCATCCGTACAGGCAATATCTCGTGTATAGCAGTATAAATACGCGGCTTTAATGAAACTAGCGGCGCAAGTACATCAACGATGAGCTATCGCTACGGGTACCTGTACTGGAGGTGGCTGGGAATCGCGAAGATGATATGATGAATATCACTTCTGTTATTTTTCGCTACCGCGTGAGGTGGCTTGCGCTCTCGGTGCCTGGGAGTTCAACACTACTTGCACGAACGGGCCGGGGCCGGGGCGTTGCTGTCGCGGCGAGCTTCGGGTATTGCTGCGGAGGCTTGTTCCAGGTAGAATCCCTGGCCGGCCGGAGGCAGTAATAGCTTTATCATTGGGTACGATCCCGGGGGCTCGCCTCCTTGATTAAGATTATAGTCGGTCTACGCGTGACTTGCGTGATAGGTCTGCCGGCGTGGTCATGGGGACGCCGCCTACTCGGGGCTCCTTTCAACGTTACACGTATGGGGAATACCAGCGTGAGGAAGCGCGTCGCGCTGACAGTCGTGCGTCACGCGGGTGACATGGGAATAGCATCGGGGCGGTATAGCATCGGGCCGGGGTATAGCATCGGGCGATATTACTGTGTATTATTGTACCGCGCGATTTTTCTAATAAAGGGGGGAAGCCCGCTCTTTATTTTTGTAGGATGCTGGAACGATACGGGCATACCGATCTCGAAGCGGGGGCGCGTGGCCAAACCAGAAGGGGCGGAGTAGCGCCTGCTGTGTTGTTTCACATACTTGCTCGGCTGCGCCCTCTGTATTGTAAATCTGCGTTTGGCTGTGCGCTCCGTGAGCGCGACGCAAGCATAGGGCGTTGTTCTGATCGGGCGGGCGGTGGGTGGGACGTTGTGAGGCAGGGCATTACGAGGGGTCATACGCATCGGTAGACGTTTATGCAGTCAGCTGTATTTCCGCTAGAGAATGGCCTGCTATTCTTCACATATCGCCAGGGGGTGTAATAGCGACGAGTGAAAGCGCGTGTACGGTTGGAGGCATTGTCCGCGGGTAGCGTAACCGGTGCGATCGAGGCGCGACCGCTCGTTTCCGGTAGTGACCCGCTGGCGGTGTCGTAAGGGGTCACCAGTCCGGGTGTGCCGGTGTGCCTGGTAGATTCGGACGTTCCTGTCCAGCTCTACGTACAGCAGTGGACGGGGCAAGGTCGTCGTATAGACGTGTCCCACTCCGCTGCGTATCCACAAAAAGCAGTGGACTCGCTACCTAATGGTGGTAGCAGGTAGGTAATCGATTTAAGCTAAACTATAGACGTTTGCGTGTGCGCTAAAGAGGGTGCCGCTCGGGGGCGCAAGGGGCACCGCCAGCCCGCCGTAGTGGGCGTTAGCGACAGAGGGGCGCCGGGGGGACGCGTAGGTCTTGCCCCGAATAAGGGGCGGCCGAGACCGTGCTGTTGAGGCCGGTTTTGCTCGACTTTTGCTCAATGTGCTCGGACGCGAACTGGTCCCGCGGAGAATGGGAAAATTCCTCCTATTATTTTAGCAGTCTGGGACCGCATGATGTTTGTCCATGGTAGGAGAGGTTTTGCGGCCTCTCTTCCGTAGGGGGAGATAGCCGCGCTGTTGATGTCAGCGAAGAGGGACAGTGGAGGAAGCTGTCAGGCCATTGCGGCGGGAAGATTTAATATTGGCAATATAGCGAATATTTACAAGGCGACTGGGTCGCTGGCCACGGTAAGCGTGGAGACTGGGAAGCCGCTAACTCAGGGGGAAAGCTACGCCTTTAGGAGGCGGACAGACTCTAGTAGCACTAGGAGGTCACCAGTGGGGATGCTGGGATCGAGGCATAGGCCTCGCCCCGGAGGGCTAGATACGACGCCTATGAGGAGGCGGATCTGAACTAGATACGACGCCTATGAGGAGGCGGATCTGAAACTTGGTTTTCGTTTTGCAGAATGTTGGCTAGCGGGCAGAGCCAGGGCAGTTCTTGGAGAAGTGTCCTTTCTTCTTGCATCTGAAGCATGTAACCTCTGACGGATCGCTCGGTCTAGGGCTGTTAGCTGCGCTGCGTCCGCGACGAGCAGGGTCGCTCCGGGGCTCCGCACTCTGGGGGGGGTGAGCTTGGGCTCGCCTTGCTGGACGGGAGGGCTTCGATGACGAGCTTGGGAGGGAGCGAAGTGTCCTTGCTGTGTCAATCGCCTTTTTTAGCTTCTTGTTGTCGGCTGACCCCTTCTCGCCTAGCAGGTCTTCTTTGGCAAACAGCTGGGCAATTTCTTGCCCGTATTCGTGTTCCACGTGCAAGGTCTTCGCCTTTTTGCTGATTGAGTGCGACATACTGGCCGCTATTGAGGCTATCGCTAATAGCGCCGACAGTAGATTAGCGGGGGAAGCGGGAGAGCTAGGCTCAATCGGGGAATCATTATTGATATTAACTTGAAGGTCAGCAATAGGTGTAAAAGCTGAGTCGTAAATATTGAAGACTAGGTTTAGATCAGACTGAAGGTCTCTGGCAACAGCTGCGCGCCGACGGTGAAGCTTACCGTCTCTGTCAAGCCAGCCGTCGGGGGGTTCTTGAACGGTTCTATCCGCGATATCCTCATGGGGAGCGGGGCGTTTTCCTTTGCGGTCTTCTGGAAGGGGGGACTCGGAGGAAACTCTTGCAGCCTCTGGATCGCGGGAAGTTGAAGCCGTGGCAGTGGCTGCCTTGAAAAGAGCGTTAGTGCGAGCTTCTGCGGACAGCAGCGAATTCCGAGTTGAATCTACTGTTAGGCGAGCGTTGGTAAGAGCACGCGGGCACGGGAGGCCTTCGATCTCGGGGCTGACGGAAATAGCAGCGGCGAGAGCGGACTCGGCTGAGATTAGCGCGGAGCGAAGAGCGTCACGATCTGCGACAGCGTCGTCCCAAACGGCTTTGAGTGCGGGGAGCTGTCCGAATAAGAAAAGTTTATATGAAGCGGAATTATTGGAGAGGAAGAAAATATTGCTATAGGGTGATACTATAGAAAACGGTGTCTTAGCCAGAGAGGGTGATTAGAGTACCGACTCCGAACTGAGGAGGTACGCTGCGGTCGCTACCACTATATACCTTTTAGTGTGGTAGCGACCACAGCTGGATGACACTACATTTCATCCGCTGTGCCAAGAAAACCGGAGTTTCCTCGTTTACGTACCGTATCGAGGAAACCCTCGTGTTATATTTTTAGTACCTAGGCACTAGGCATGTGTTGCCAAAGCACTAGAGCTCGCCCCCCAAAAGCCTTAAGGCTGCGTTTCATATAAATCCGCAACTGCAGAATTTTGTACCGGGTACCGTGTACGAATTATGTTAGCGCGACATCCACGGATCCGCACATCTTAACACTGGTGTTTTATATAAATCTGTACCCGCAGATCGAAAATCTCTGCGGATTTGATTGTGCGGACGCCTCGGGCGCCCGCAGATATCGAAAAGCTTCGAAGCGGCTGCACATATCGGATGAACGATCCGCACATTTAAGAAGTACTTTAAAATAGTATTCGGTATCGGTGCGCTCCATGCAGCAGTTCCTTGCCCGCAGCGCAACAGCGGGGCGCAACACAATAGCGGGGCAGTTCGGTCAATGACACCCTTCGAACTTCAAACGAGTGCGAGCGCTCGCCAGAATATCCTCACCCACGCCATCAACAGTCAAAAGCAGGTAAGAGACTAAGTAAGTCGACGTTTGCGGGTACCGGTGAAGGATCGGGAGTCCGAGTACGACCACGCGGAAGACGAGAGCGGTGGTGGAAGGTCTCACGAAGCGCGACATACAACCCAACAAGTGCACGGAGCGTGGTGCATAAAAGGAATGCGCGGACGGTGTGTGCGAGGAGGGTGAGGAAGGCGGCGGTGAGGAGGTTGGTCAAAGCTGGCTCATCTGGCACGCCGACAAGGATATTGCATGGTTTTGCGCGGCCATCGCTCCAAAAAGTTACACCTGCAGCGTACCCGCCTACCCGGTACCGCGATGACTAGCGCAAAGAAGCTTGGAGTGCGCGGGCATGGCGGCGTCATGGCCTCATGGGAGGCAGCGATGCTTGTGTAATCTTTATTTGTAGCGGTTGCAACAGCTATATGTATCTGCGGCGGCGGAAATATATGAAACGCGCCATTCGAGTGCGGGTACCTCGTTTCCGTATGCAAAAGGACCTAAATGTACAGATTTACTGCACCTGTAGTATTTGTACGACTGTCTGCGGGAACGGCTACGGATTTACTGTATATAAAACGAGGTGTAAACGCAGTAGTTTTCCGTCAGTGAGGTGGTGCCCTGAGACCATTCCTCGCTCTCCTTAAAAAATCAGACCATTACGGCACGTCGATAGTCAGCAACATTGACTCAAACCGCGGCAGGATCGGCCAATCCCACGGCCAAACGCCACCATACCCGTACGAGATGCATGCACGTTATTGCGGCCGTGGTGTCTTCAGCATGCACAACTTTTACGCGAGTACCGTCGTGTCAGCCCGCAAGACCCTATGGAGGGCGTTGCTGTTGAGAAGGTGGTCGTAGGACGTGCGGGGGGCAGATGCAAGCCGATTTTAAACAAAGCGACGCTCCAATGCCCGAAAAAGTGAGCACAAAAGCCACAGGCCGCAGATAGTCGTACAAATACTATAGGTGCAGTAAATCTGTACATTTAGGTCCTTTTGCATACGGAAACGAGGTACTCGAAACGCGCGTTTCATATATTTCCGCAGCCGCAGATACAGATTACGAGGGAAAAACTGTTGCAACCGCTACACAAAAAGATTACACAAGCATCGCTGCCTCCCATGAAGCAGTGACGCCGCCATGCCCACGCACTCCAAGCTTTTTTGCGCTAGCCATCGCGGTACCGGGTAGGCGGGTACGCTGCAGGTGAACCTTTTAGGACCGATGGCCGCGCAAAACCATGCGATATCCTCGTCGGCGTGCCAGATGAGCCGGCTTTGACCAACCTCCTCACCGCCGCCTTCCTCACCCTCCTCGCACACACCGTCCGCGCCTTCTTTTTAAGCACCTCGCTCCGTGCGCTTGTTGGGTTGTATGTCGCGCTTCGTGAGTCCTTCCACTACCGCTCTCGTCTTGCGCGTGGTCGTGCTCGGACTCCCGATCCTTCACCGGTACCCGCAAACGTCGACCTATTCAGTCTCTTACGTGCTCTTGACTGTTGATGGCGCGGGTGCGGATATTCTGGCGAGCGCTCGCACTCGTTTGAAGTTCGAAGGGTCATTGACCGAACTGCCCCGCTGTTGTGTTGCGCCCCGCTGTTGCGCTGCGGGCAGGGAACTACTGCACGGAGCGCGTGCCGATACCGAATACTATTTTAAAGTACTTTTAAAATGCGCGGATCGTTCGTCCGATATGTGCAGCCGCTTCGAAGCGGCTGCACATTTTTCGATATCTGCGGGCGCCTGAGGCGTCCGCACAGTCATTTCCGCAGATCTTTTCGATCTGAGGGTGCAGATTTATATGAAACACCAGTGTTAAGATGTGCGGATCCGTGGATGTCGCGATTTACAAAGCAGGGGGAGGCTCCGTTTGCCAAAAGTGTTGATCTCTTACATTTTTTGCTCGCAAGGGGCCCAGGGCCCGGTACGTACGCTAATTGAGGGAATCGGGAGGGAGGGTTGCGTGAGCTGTGCTCGCGCAAAGGCAGAAGGTGGACGACCTATGTGTGTCGGCGCGTCATATAGGGGTAACGCATGTCTGTGTTTTACCAACAGTGTCATGCGTACTCTAGCGGTTAGAATTTGTAACGTCGTGGCAACGCCCGACTATTCTCGGCCCCAGTGTAATTTAAACCTCTATAATTTCAATATGACCATTTACAAAGCAGGGGGAGGCTCCGTTTGCCATGTTGTCGCCATTGGGCGGGTTGTTCGTCGTTGGTTGGCCACCCCATGGTGTGAGCCAACCGAAGAAGAACCACTCTGACCGTCCTGCAAGGGCGGTCGGGTCGATGTAGTCGAGGACGACGCTGGACTCCGTTGACCAGCCACCGAAGTGTTTGATCTTCTGTAGCGTAACCCCGATGCTGTAGGCGGCTGTCGCAGCCCCTTTTCGGAGGGAGTGTGATGTCCAGCTGTAACCCTCCGGGGGTCGTTCTTGCAGTGCCATCGTGACTTCGGAGAGCCATCCCGTGAGCGTGTTGGCTGTCCATCTGTCGTGTCGTTCTGAGGTGCTAATCGCCCACCGCGCTGTCGGGTATTTTCCGTCCGAGAGCGTGTGTCGGATAGCGTCGAAGAACAATAACATTTAAACTACCTCGCTCTGTACTGTAGGCGGTAGGTGACATAGTAGTTTGCGCTCTGCTGACACTTCGCGTTGTCCCTTCCTTGTACGGTGGTACAAGCGTAGTCCGTTTGCCTCGGAGGCGACGAGGTCCTCGGTTAAGCAGCCTATGCCTGCGCCCCCTCTACTGAAGAATAAGTACAGTAGTACCACCGTAGTGCATGCCCGTAGTAAACGTACTTGTTCGCGTGCTGGGCTGGCTAGGAGCAATTCACGCGACGTGGCCGCCGTGAGTTGGAGTCGTAGGGCTTGAGCCATGCGTAGGGCTTTTTCGATGATATAGGCGGGCAGGTGGACCCGTACCGTCGTGTCGTCAATCGCGACTTGAGAGGCCGCTAGGCCTTTTCTCACTTTAGCGATCAGATCTCCGAGAGCAATTGCTTCGAGGCCGTGGTCCTTGAAGAAACCGTTGACCGCTGAGAGGTACGGCTGGAGACTTGAGGCCTTGATTGTACCTAGTTGACCTAGCCATGCGACGTAGCGTGCCATGTGTGCCGGTGTGGCCCCCAGCGGCGCGAGTCGTTGCTCCGTACAGAAATCGAAGTAGCGGCGTATAGTACTGCCGTACGTTGCTGCCGTGCTAGGGGCCCATGCTGCGGCGAGGAGAGCCAAGGTCTTGGTGCCCAGTGCGTCAAAACCGAGAATTTTGGTCATGTACGGTTTCATCGTCTCGATCCACGGGTTGGTGGTGGCTGTGACGGTAACTCGGTACTTAGGCTGTGCTTTTCGGCCGGGCTGAGGGTGCGGGATTCTTGGCGCGTTGTGTTCTCCCGTAAGTAATGCTAACGTAGCACTGACCGCCCCTCGCCTCAGATAGAGCCACGCCGGAAGGGAACGCGGAATACTGTCACAGGCCAGTGTGGACTGCCTGTTGTACCGCGTAGCGCCCGCCGTCCGGGTTGGAACAAGTTGTGGCGTGGCGCGATGATGATTTCCTCGGAAGCCAGCTCGGTAAGCGCCTGGTGCCAGACCTTGCCTGTCCAGCGCGGGGCGACTACGGTAGCTGCTGCTCCGCTCTGTCGAAGTTTTTGGACGAGGTTGGGTAGGGGGGGCCAGGGTGGGTTGCACCAATTGTTCTCCTTTCGCCAATCGTTGTCTGAGAGGTGTATGGCGTCTACAGCCTCGCACGTGGGGTCCTTCCAGCCAGCGTTGTACCGGGGTAGTAGGGTGTTGAGGGCTGAGACGAAGCGGTCGATCGAATGCTTTCCGAACCTCGCATCGAGTTCTGCGAACAGTACCGGGTCTAGTCGCCAGTCGTCGCTGTCTAGATGTCGACTGAGCCCGCCGGCCCACACGTTCGCCGCTGACCTGATGTAGCGGGCCCTGATCGTGATAGAGTTCGTATCGAGTAGGCACCATAGTCGTCGGAGTTCGTCCATCATAACTGGCGACCGTGAGGTCAGGCCTGTCAAAATGTGACATACTGCTTGGTTGTCTTCGTGCAGGCGGACGTTGCGGCCTGTCAGTTGTGGTAGGAAACTCTCGACAGCGTGACGGACGGCCTTCAGCTCCTTCCAGGTAATGTGTTGTTGTTCGTCCTCCTTGCTCCAGAATCCTCGAGCCTCGACTTGCTCGTTTAGGACCGCGCCCCAACCATACCCGGAGCTGTCCGTGTGTAGATATGCTGTTTCCACGGGTTTGTGGATGGGCTTGCCGTTGGACTGACTGGGCACCTCTGTCCACCACTGTAGGTCGCGACGTAGCTGGGGGGTGAGCCGGACGAGGCCACCCCACTTCTCGCCGACGACGGAGTGAAGTTTGCGGAGGAAGAACCTGGCCGCCGGAATTGCCAAAAAAAGGTACTGGGCCTCACCTGCGAGTGACTGCATGTCTTTTACGGGTAACCAACGCGCGTTCCGTGTAGCTCTCCCGATGAGGTGTCTGGCCTGTTGTGCAATCTTGTTGAGTTTTTGCTCCGGCGCGTAGAAGTAGCCTGACGCTGTGTCGATGTCGATACCCAGGTGGTGCCCGACTTGCGCTGGTGTCCAGAAACCCTTGGTGGGGTGTCGGATGAGACCGAGCCGGTCGAGCAGCTGTGACAGGCGGTGGCGTAAGGTAAGCGCTTCCGCCTATGTAGACGTGAAGAGTAGAAAATCGTCGACGTAGGGTAGTATTCGGGCGCCTCGCCACCGCGTTCGTCTGAGGTAGGTCTTCGAGCTGCTGTTCGTCGGTGGGGTAGGTGCTTCGGGGTCCGGTTTTCGCAGGAAATTTACGAAGGTGAGCGTCATCTTGCAGAAATAAAACGGGGATAGGGACCAACCCATAGGTAGCCCGGCTAGCCTGTAGAGTTGGCCTCGGACGTTGACGGTGAAGTAGTTTCGGTCCGCTGGGTTGATGCCCAGTGCGTAGAACCCGTCTTGTAGGTCGAAGCTGAACATATAGTCCCCCTTGCGGGTGAGGTGCTTTACCCCGAGTAGGGTCTCCATCTTGAGTCGTTTTTGCACGCAATACTTGTTGAGTGGTCGTAGGTCGCAGATTAATCGCCACTGGTTGACGCCCGGTTTTGGGACTAGGAATAGTCTGGAGACGTAGTCGCTGCAGGTCGAAGGTTCCCAAGCGCCGGCCTGTACAAAGCGCGCTAATTCGCGTTCGACGAATTCTAGTTGGGCAGGGGTAGCATCGAGTAACGACACTCCTTGGTTGAATCGTGGGGGTGGGCGGTTGTTTTTGAACGGTATCGATACGCCCTCCCGGATCCACTGTAGGGTTTGCACGCTCGAGCCGATTTTCTCCCACTCGCGCCAGCTCCGTCGCACGCGATGTCGCATGTAGTCGGAGGCTGGGTTGCAGGAATCGGCGCGGCGGTGCACACCATCAGTCCTCTACCTCGGGCTCGGGCTTTTTGTTTTGGCGAGTCTTGTCCTTGTCGCGCTTTTCTCGTTTTTCCTTGTCCCTAATTTCCTTGTCTTTGAGGTTCTTGTCCGGCCTCGCGGTTGGTCTGTCGGGGTTGCCTCCGTCGCCCCTGCCGGGCGTCGATTGCTTAAAGGTTTGAGCGGCTTGAGCTTTTGCGGCCGCGTGGAGACTAACTTCGAGGCGTTTGTCTTCCAGTGCCGCGAGGAGGCCGTCGACGCCGTTGGTGCTGCGGTCGGCAGCCTGTGTGTCGAAGAATCTGGAATAGACGAGGCGTTCGGCGACTCGCTCCTCTCCGGTAAGGGCCTTCTTGCCTTTGAATCGTCGAACGTAGGTAAGTCGCGACTCGACGGCTTGCGTGACAGTCTTGTGTGTCCGAACGGCCGCGTCGGTAATATCCCAGGCGTGCGCTCGTTCCGCTTCGGTAGCGGTTGTCGAACGAATCGTTGCCAGAGCTGTTTCGAGCGCCGCGTCCGCGGCCGCAGAGTAAACGCCATAGCACGCTAGGTGTCAATACTCGTCTCGTGAGGAAATTCGTTTCTCCTCGGTTAGGAACCTGTCAGTCTCGTCGTGTCGAGGCGTCCACAGGCCCGGTATAGAAGCGTTGACTGGCGGTAAATTGTCGTTGAACGCTCGTGGGAGTAAGTCGATCCAATCGCGCGGGTCGATGTACGCGGGCTTGGTCGAATGAGCAGATACAGGCGTGGCGTACTCGTCCACGCTCCCACCCTCAGAGACTGCGTCGGCAGGTATTGACGGAATGTTATGCTGCTTGGTAGGGGCTGGCGGTTTCGTCTGGTCGCCGTCAACCTTCAGGAGCAGCTGGTTAACAAGATTAGACAAGTTTTCAAACTGCGATGCAGATGGTGGCGCTCGGATGTCCCCGCTGTCGTCCCCCGTTGGGTACAGGTGTTATGGTAGATTGTCTGCCATAGTTGCCCTGTGAATGTTTTCGATAGTAGCTACACCGTGTGCTAGTAGAGATCAGTCACCTTACTAGACTGCTAGAGTCTAGATGCCGTTGCGTGAGCTGTGCTCGCGCAAAGGCAGAAGGTGGACGACCTATGTGTGTCGGCGCGTCATATAGGGGTAACGCATGTCTGTGTTTTACCAACAGTGTCATGCGTACTCTAGCGGTTAGAATTTGTAACGTCGTGGCAACGCCCGACTATTCTCGCCCCCAGTGTAATTTAAACCTCTATAATTTCAATATGACCATAAAATAATTCGTACACGGTACCCGGTACAAAACTCTGCAGCTGCGGATTTATATGAAACGCAGCCTAAACGCAGTAGTTTTCCGTCAGTGAGGTGGTGCCCTGAGACCATTCCTCGCTCTCCTTAAAAAATCAGACCATTACGGCACGTCGCTAGTCAGCAACATTGACTCAAACCGCGGCAGGATCGGCCAATCCTACGGCCAAACGCCACCATACCCGTACGAGATACATGCTCGTTATTGCGGCCGTGGTGTCTTCAACATGCACAACTTTTACGCGAGTACCGTCGTGTCAGCCCGCAAGACCCTATGGAGGGCGTTGCTGTTGAGAAGGAGGTCGTAGGACGCGCGGGGGGCAGATGCAAGCCGATTTTAAACAAAGCAACTTCAACCCTAACCTAGGCCTGTGTTTGCATTGTTGGTGGCCATAGAAACACTACTACGGTCGGGAAGGCTCGTCTTTTGGACGACGCGGGCCATAATTGCGGCGGTGTTGCACCCGATGACTCCGGTGTCGGCAACGTCGACACAGTCGACTTTTGGAGCAGTAGAGCAGGAAACCGACACCAGGTGCAACAATAGTAACTGTAAACATCCGTTCTCAAAAGATGGAATTCCAAAATTCGGTATATCGCTAGACTTGTCTTGCTCACACACATTTCATCACCATCTTACCCACAAACTATACCTTTATGGGCGCTTGTTTGACGCCAACCATACGGCCATCACCAACGAACGGTATTTGTAAACGTTATTTAAGCTTTCGACCTCCCCAACCGAACATCCTATAGGCTAGACGCTTCACACTCATACATGTGAAATGTTAAACGTTACTTTCTGAATAGAGATGGGAAAGAGCAAGAATTCCTTGCGAGGCAATAAATGTAAGAAGGTGAAACTCGCGCCTAACTGCGCATTTGTTTTTTCACGCACAACGCACCACTACTGGTCTACTGCCGATGCATAGGTGAGAAGGGGGGGAGGGGCATTGCACGCCGGAGTTGTTCCATTACGGCAAATATCTCATACAGATTACTAAGATAGGGTGCATTAACCGTGTTGACGTGCTCTCTCAGGGACGTATTCAATATTACGTGAATACGGTTGCCATGCAAACTCACGGTGCATTAGTAGGGCAGTAGCGGTAACAACAAAATCTCATTGCCGCACCAGCGGTTAACACCGGACCATGCATATTCCATGTAACCTTCAGGTTAAAGAGGTATGTGAGATGCTTTATTGATTTTTCTATCAACTTTACGACGGAAAGCAGCTTGAAGCGCAATATTTCTGAATAAAAAGGGGCGGCATACGTTAAGCGGCATAAGAGGGAGAAAACCCCGTGTAACAGTATAACACATTAACGCCGATAAGTAGGTTTCGCGAGAGGCACACACGGTATGCATATAACGCCGCAACGAAGGCTTGTTCATTTGCAAATTATGTGTCGATGTCTGCCCTAGTGCTATGTGTGAAAGAGTCTACTCTGCTCAAACTGATGGATAGCATATCGGAGCGTGTTTTGCGGGCGCCTTTACCCTAAACTGCTTAATTCGACACGAAAACTTGCAACATCGACGTCGATGATGTAAAACAAACAAGCATTATGTGCTTCCCTTGCTTCCTCCACGTTTTACACAGTATTAATGCTCAGTCTTGCCTCGTGCTAGGCAGTTGCGGCGACAATAAGGGTTGTCGATATATTGTCGACGGCCGTAGTACCTATGTACTTTACCTTTCCTCGGCGATTGCCCGCGCATGCGCGTTTTCCCAAAGGAGCTAACACCGTGGGAGTGTTGTTTGGGTCGAGGACTATCCGTGCATATAATTTGGGGCGCTCGTTTGGCCTGCTGCGTTGTGGGCAGGAGTTCGAAAAAATATAACGACAGGTTAAACAATCCCCGGCCAAGATGCCATGATTGAGAGGTCCGCCGCCTCTCCGGGCCTGGTGCGAAGTGCCCACAAATGCCAAAATACCAAGATATCAGTGTCACGGGCAATTTGCCAAAAGATGAATGACTTTTGCGGACGTTTTGGTGCCCTATTCGTCGGTCGACAACGCATACCCTTTTTGTAGTACCTAGGTACTATTGGCGACCGTAGCTGGATAGATATATGTCGGTCACTAAAAATGTGCAGCATCCGAGCTAAGGCCCCCGGTAAACAATGAATGTGAGGTCCATGTGCTGTCTCTTTAAGGTTATGTAATGTTTTTGCTTACAAAAGTGAGTTTATTATTCCATCCTCTCATTTATTCCATCCTCTCAATGAGCCCAATTGTGGTTATATTATAATTATTCGAGGGTACTTCGGGTTCTTATCTTCGCGAGGCTTTGCACGAAGGCAGTGTTGAGGCTTTGTCGGGCCTTCCTGATCCTCAGGCTTAGGCCAGTGAATCTCCCCCTCCCCTATTTTTTCCTTCATTTTTTGAAAGTAACTATTAGTACGTCCTACCCCAGGCACCGCTCGCCCGGGCCGATCGCTCACATGGGGGGCAAGCCTGCGGGTCCTTTTTTCCCAACCCAACTTTCTCACTACTTCTTCCTCCAAGCGAGGACGGTTAAAGCGCCATAAGGCGCCCCACTTATTTCGGCACCCTCTTTCGAGGCGGGGATCGGGGCGCACACACTACGGGATGGGACCGCGCCCCACACCACGGGACTTACCGCCAATGGCGAGTATGCGCACATGTTGATCTTAGCGATAGACTTGGATAGAATGTCGGGGCTCGCATATAGGGGGTAAGTTTTGCTCAATTAGTGTGAGAGCAATCGTGTTGAGAAAGACCAACAAAGAACTTTTTCCCCGCATCATAAGATAAAATACGGCACCCACCCACTGTCAAGATCCACGCGCGACAATGCGGCGGAGGGCGTCATATTGCCCTCCGCATTCCTCCTCAAGTCCAACACCTTGCCGGCCACCGTAACGGAGCATATAGGTAATCATCCATTTTGGCGACCGCTATCGCCACGTAATGCTTGAGTGCCCGCAGGCCGGCCTCACAGCAAGTGGCCCTTGCAATGAGAAACGGGAGGGGGGCATTGGGAAAGAGAGAGGCAAGGGGGTGTCGGGGTTTGGCAACCATATGATGAAACAAAGACAAGATGGGTCGCCGTCGCGTGAAGAATGCCAATGCTTGGCTTGCGCGTCGCAGTGACGTTTGTTGGACTTGCTTCACTCGGACCGGTAGATACTCTCAACAAGCAACCGGCAAAGAAATAACATTATTGTGGAAGCTATTCTTCAAAATGAAATTTTTGACATATCCATAATATGGATGGAAATCATGTGCCCATGATAGTGCGTCGCATCGTGCATAGCCCCCTAAGTAACGGGAATCAGACAGACGCCTTAATACCCGGAATTGGTGTGGGGGTCATTTTTTTCATAATTATTCTCTGTTGGTAAGATAGAATACCGCGTGCCTCGGTAGAATTGGTGGTACGGTACGTGCACCAAAGAAACGCGTGGTATGAAGCAATATTTTTCATTACTACTATTTTTTCTTAGATACTCCTAGGGAACAAGTCCCTTCGCTGTATTTCCCGTTGCTCACACTGAAAGTGCACTATCTCTCTGTCAAGCCATCTCCCCGACACACGAGGACCAAAGTCAGTTCAAACTCTATATCAAGCCCGACGCGTCTCAAAGCAAGTAGCCATGAGGATTTTGAATCTATGTATGGGTAGTCGGAGGTGTACGCTGGTGTGCTGAGCTAGGCGTGCAAGCAACGTGAAAGGTCGGGAGTGAGCGGTGCGCGATGAAGTCGGCGACAAGTTGACCGTCCAAAAGATGAGCTAGAGTTGTGCGGTGAGACCCTCTCGTGTATCGAAACTCAGCTCGATAACGCCCATGAGTATCATGAAATGAATGGACCGGTTGTTTGGGTCGCAGGTGGCAGTGTTGCGGCGGGCTTGAAAGTCGAGGGGAGTGTACGAGGCAAGAAAATGCACGTAGCTACTCCCCGCCACGACCGCGTCCTGCATTTATGCTCGGGTACCTCGCTTTTTGAGGTACCTAGCGACCAGAATCTGCTTACTGAAACCCGTTCGAATAGGAAAATAAGGAAAGATTAGACACTACAAATGACATTAGGCGTGCTGGTTGTGAGCGCGGGCGTGGATGCGGGAGTAAGCGTGGCGCATGTGCGAGCGCGGCTATGTGCGCGGGCTCGGCTCGAAGCCCCGCGTTCCGAATGTCGAGGAGGCGACCCTTCCCGACAAAGAGAATGCCAATCAGCGCTCGTATAGGATGGAAGATATCGAGTGAGCGAGTGGGTGTAAAGTTTTGGACATGGGAAGTTTTGGACATAGGCGATAGGCATAGGTCGTGCATTACATCGGGGGGGGGGTGGGGGGGGGGGTTAGTGGCTACGCCAACCTACAGATTACACAGTTTTTGTAAAACAAAAAGTTAAACCACCTCTCATTCCCTTCCAATTTGCATGACAAAGCGCATTGCTACTGCTTCAGCTTCTTTAAGGGAAGTAAAGCTAGGCGTTGTGCGTTTTTGTGTGGCGATCCATGGGTAGATGTGCATGTCACTCGACTGCATTATGGCGTCACGTTGCTGCATCATGCTAATGCTATTGGGAACATTTCGTTGCAATAGCGTAGCATTACGCTGCAATTCAAGCATGTTCATGAGCATGGTGTTTATAGTTGCTGCCTATGGACAGGTGGTGCAGACAATCATGATTGGGGGTTGCATGTTCAGCTCCGCCCAAACCGTTAGGCTTCGCCCGCCACGTTACCAACAAGGAGCTAGGAAATCAAGATGATATGCCTTTACTGCGAGCGGGGGTGAAGGGGGAGGTAGCATGAGGTCCGTAGCATATGGGTCGTTGCGGTAAAAGTACCCGCTACTATTGAACCATGCAAGCACAGTTAGTGTGGAAGATAACTTACGCAAACGTAGTTACAGTCATAGTCCCGCAAACGGAACAATTACGGCGACAACCAGCCTATAGGCGTGGTGTCGGGACAACATAAGTGTTAGAGCTGTAGCCTAGCGACAGCTCTGTACCGAGTCAAACAGTTTATCGGTATGTCCGATCTAGACATGTACTAATCATATCTAGAGTAGCTTATAATAGCTATCTGCAACTAATACGTATACGGTATTACTTACAACACTCCCCCTGAAGGTAGCTACGGGATGAAGCGTTGCATTGGGTCTTGTCCTCCAAGGATCGCACTTCGGTGTCTTGCTAGTGCAGGTCCTGGGAGAGGTTTGGTGAGCATGTTAGCTACCATCGGGTCAGTGGGGAGGTACCTCAACTTGATGGTTCCCTGCTCCACGTGGTCTTTGAGGAACTGCCACTTCAGACCGATGTGCTTAGTCTTCTCGCTGACCAAGGCTTTCTGGGAGTATGCAATGGCGCTTTGGTTGTCCTCCCAGATGGTGGTGGTTTCGGTGATGGGGGAGTTGAAGATTTCCCCCAGGAGTTGTCGGAGGTGGAGTCCCTCCTTGGTGACGTCCGCCGCAGAGTAGTACTCGGCTTCACACGTGGATTGAGCCACACAAGTCTGTTGTTTGGACTCGTAACTGACTGGCCCGCGTCCGAGGGTGAAGAGATAGCCGGAGCGAGACTTGTGGGTGATACTGTGGTTGGCCCAGTCAGCGTCGGCACAGCCTGTGAGTTGGAGGTTGTGGTCCAGCCCCCCCCCAACGTCAGGCGCATGTCGACGGTGCCATGGAGGTAGCGGAGGACCTTTTTCAGAGCTTGCAAGTGAACCTTGGTGGGTGAGGCTTGGGCAGAGCCGAGGATGGTCAACGCCGTGGAGACATCGGGGCGGGTGCACACGGCTGCGTAATGGAGGCTGCCCAGGAGGCTGGGGTAGACGTCCTTGGCCACCCCTGTGAGAGAGGGCGAATTCAAGTGTGCGAGACAGGCGAGAAAGCCCGGGTCCATCGGAAGTGACGACGGCTTAGAGTCGGACATGCCGTACTTGGCGAGTATGTCGCGCATGTACTTGGACTGGTCCGGCGAGATTGTGCGCGTGGGGCGATCGCGGGTAATGTGCATGCCGAGCACTTGGGAGAGGTCGTCTAGGTCCTTGATCTTGAACCGTGCTCCAAGTTGTGCTTTGAACGATGCGAGCCAAGTGCCATCATTGCAAGCCGCGGGAATGTCATCGACGTACAAGGCGATCATGGCGAAAACGTGGCCGGTGCGGAAGATGTAGATGCACGGGTCGGAGACGCATTGTTGCCATCCATGGTCGACGAGCCATGCACGAGGTAGCATGTTGAACTCGCGGGGGGACTGCTTAAGGCCGTAGAGGCAGCGCTTGAGGTGACAAGCCTTGGACGTTCCATCGGCGAAGCGGAGGGGCTGGCGGATGTACACATCCTCCCGGATGGGGGCGTAGAGACACGTTGTGTCGATGTCAAGCTGGCAGAGTTCAAGGTCGCGGGCGGCTGCGATGGTTAGGAAGAGACGCAGGCTGGCCATGCGGATGACCGGGGAGAAGGTCTCCGTGTAGTCCAGTCCATCGCGTTGGCTGCACCCCTTGGCGACGAACCGCGCTTTGAAGCGGGAGACGTCGCCGGTTGTATCCGACTTGACTTTGAAGATCCACATGTTGTTAACGACCATGCGGCCTTGGGGGGAGGTCCACAAGGTCCCACGTGCCGTTGCTGATGAGGGAGTAATACTCATGTTGCATAGCGGCTTGCCATTGGGGGGCTTGGGCGCTGTCTAGCGCAGCCCGGTAGGATTTTGGTTCCACACACTCTCGGGCGGAGAGGAGGGCGACGGCAGTAGGGGACGTACCGGCAGGTGTGTGTGGGGGACCCGTGACAAGGTCGGGGACGTGAGGGTGCTCAAATATGTCTTCTTGAGCTTTGCCTTGTTCAGGATCACAACACGCCGTGACGAGGGTCGGTGGGTAGTCGGACAAGTGGGCAACCATATCGCCGTAGCGAATGGGGTGGGAGCGGAGCCGAGCATGGCGAGGGGCTGCCGGGGGGGGTAGGGGTGTGGGTAATGTGAGGTCAATGGGGTGGGATAGGGGTGAGTCTGCGGGTACGTCTTCCGAAGAGTCGGTGATGGCCGAGTCGATGGAGGGTTGTGTGTCGAAGCCTGGGGTGTCTTCCTGAAAGACAACATGTACGGAAGTGGTGATGCGACGCGTTTCCGGATTGTAGACACGATACCCGGGTGCGTCAGGGGGATAGCCCACCATGACTCCGCGAAATGCTTATTCACTGAGTTTCCGACGTTGTTTGTCGGGGACCTTGGCGAAAACGGCGCAGCCGAAGACGCGGGACTTGGAGGCGTCGGGCACCGACGACGTAAAGAGCGTGAGGGGGACGCCCCCATTAGGTCCGACCGAGCGACTGTACGTGCGGTTGCGAAGGTACACAACAGTGCTGACAACGCACTACCACAAGGAGTTGGGAACGGCCATGTTGTGGAGCATCGCCGATGCATTGTCCCGGATAGGGCGCCAAGGACGCTCGGCCTTGCCGAGAATGTGGTGGGCGTATGGGGCAGAGAACTATACCCCGACGCCGAGGTGTGCGCACATCCGGCGAGTGACAGCAGCTTCAAACACAGAGTCGGAGTCAAACCTGAGGACCGGTGCGAACGCGCCCGTCTAGGAGTGATGGCGGGCATGCAAGTGTTTGATGTCCAAGAGGATGGTTTCCAATTCCGAACATGCGTCGTCTTTAGACTTAAGGAACCGCACCCACATGTAGTTGGTGTGGTGGTCGATGACGAGCAAGCAGTAGCGGAGGCCATGTGGGGAGGGGACATTGACCGGGCCCCAGAGGTCAGCGGACATGTTGAGGAGGGGGTGAAATGGCTTCGCGCAAGCGGCTGTGTTGCGTGGTGCAGCTGTGGCATTGTGAAGTAAGTAAGAGTCGCGAGAAACTTTGGTTACAGTGCTAGCTAACACAAGGCTAGTCGGGACACCGTGATTATGCTCGGCCTGAAGGCTGTGCATGTTGAGGTGGCCAAACCGACGGTGCCAGAGGACGGGATCACACTGGGCAGCAAGGGCAACTTGAGGTGAGGCGTAAAGTTCCGCCGGTGCGGATGGGCTGGAAGGGAGGTCCGACTGGTGGGTAAGGAGGTAGAGACCGTTTCCGGAAGGTTCTAGCACACCCATGCTTGTGGGTACCAAAAGCAAACCAGTGTCAGAGTTGGAGGGGAAGACGAATTCACATCCGCTGTGAGTTTGCATCCAGCTGACACTAATTAGTATGTCGATACGCTGTGTGGAGCGAGATGATAGGTAAGGGGTGTAGAGTGCATCCACAATGCGGTGAATGAGCTGGCCAGAGGCAAGTCTGACAGAAATCCGCACTGAGCCACTGCCCTGAACGTCAACGCCGACACCGCCCACGCGAGAGGGAGCGGAGGGGGGCGTGAATTTCACGAAGTCATCTCGGAACGCGGTGAGGTTAATCGAGCAGGCGGAATCAACGACCCAAAACTGTGAGAGGTTACGACCCGGGGCGAGGGAAGAGGAGAATGCCACAGAGTTGAATGGGACACTCACCTCGTCGCCATTGTAGTCACCAGCGCAGTCCTCGAGGGTGGGTAGGCAGTCGGTGTCATCGGCGGGGACGTCGTCGGCAGGGATGTCGCTCAGCAACGAAGCGTGAGCAAAGGGGGTGCCGCCGGCGGCGCCGTACTTCTGGACTGTCATCTTACGCTTGGCGAGATTCCACTTAAGGATAGCGTCATCCGTGGCAGTGCATGCGGACATGAGATGGTTGAGGCTGCCACAAACGCCACACTTGTTGGGTCGATGGCCGCGAGGGTTACGGTGTGGTGGGCCTCGACCGTTGTGCGAGCCGCGGCCCGCAGCAACGAACGCGGAGATGGGAGGGGGTGATATGGCCGGAGCGGGTGTGTCCGGGGCAGGGTCGTCATCCATGTTGTGCGCGAGGTGGAGAATGTTGGCCATCACTTCATCAGCCGACAGGATGTAGTCCGTGTCAAAGGCGTTGATGACGCATTGCTTCGCCTGACCGTGTGGGCCGCTGCTGGAAATACCGCGCAGCATGAGGAGACCGAGGTTGTGGGGGTGAATGGCAGCGGAGCCATCAACCAATTGGCATGTGTCGTTGTAGTCGTCAAGGTCTGGCGCATGAAGTGGACATAGTCACTGAGTGACTGACCATGGCGCTGTCTGACCCTATGGTTGTCCAGGAGGGACAAGGAGCGAGCAAAAGACCGACAGTCAAGGCGTTCACACAGGATGTCCCACGCGGCAGCGGCGCAGTCATGGCGGGCTAGAGAAACGCATTTCATCGCTTGGTTAGCGCGCTGATTCGCGCTGGCTGCATGGAGAAGCAACGTGTAGGCGTAGTGTTGTGCTGGCTCGTCGAGCCAAACGCCGGAGTCGCGTATGGCCAGCTGTGGAATGAGGTATGCGGCCTTGATGGAGAGGAAATTAAGGAAGGTCCCCTTCCATTGCTTAAAGTCCGTGGTCGGGCCCATGACGGGGACCGGCATCTTCATGGACCGGTTGAGGGCGTCCTTGTCGAAGCCGGGGGCTTCGTGTGCCGCCCGGCCGATGACCACCGGGTCAATAGTGGGGCGACGACGGCCACGGGTGGCGGGGTCGCCACGCTGGACTGGGGGAGAATGCCGGCCATGAAAGGGAAGAGGTGGACCACCGGGAAAGGGAGAGCGGCCGGCCATGGGACGCGGTGGGCCGTACGAGTGCGGGTGGTCACGGTAGGGGGGGACGAGGTGAGAGGGCGCCTCCGGGATGTGAGGGCCGGGGTGGTGAAGGGCATATCCAGCGGGGGGGAGGGGGGGGGGTGGTGGGAGGTGATCAACCTGGAGGGCGTGACGCGAGGGGTCGTGGTGCGCATCGGCACGCGAGGGCTCGCGGGGCGCATCGGGACGGCGTTGTGCGACTGTGTGGTCGCCAACATGAGTTGCATGAGTAGCAGCAGCGAAGACTGTTTCTGCGTCCGGTGGGACGTATCCATGCTGGGGATGTACAAGCTGGGGGAGGGTGTGCACGTCGTGGCTGTCCCGGACGGGTTCGAGCTGAGCATCGTGGCGGCGCTGAGCGACAAGGGGTTGCGGATTAGCACCCGCAGCAGCAACAGCAGCAGCCTCGGCCGACTGCGAGTCGAGACGAGCGGTTATGCGCGCCATTTGCGCAACGAGCAGCGCGAGAGTATCCGGGGGGGGGATCGAGGATGCTCTGCTGAGAGCCTAAGTCAGGGGAGTCAGGGGGTGAAACAAGTGGAGAGTCTGCAGAGCGAGTTTTCGGCGCCATTTCGACAGAGGGCGAAAAAAAAAAGCTAAATAAAATACATGCAGCGGCAAAAACCGCTAGCCGGACTCGTGCCTAACAGTCGTTTCGGAGACACGGCTTGATGCCCGCCGACCCCTCGGCATGTAGCCCCGGGGTGTCTCAAAGCACCTTGCTGTATACTCCACCCAAACTGAAATTGAAATTGAAATTGTTTACAACATGTACCGTATGCGCCGGTTTTTCACCAAAAGCCGGATGCGTCGGCTGCTGTCTCTGGGCCCTCCCAACTATGCCAGACAAGGAACTTACAAGTCAAGGCTAGACCGTTAACCACCTAAATCCAATCTCTCCAATGGGGGTCGGGGGTTTTACTTCCCCCCCGGGGAGGTGTGCAAGAAGAGGCGAGGGCTGCGTGCATTTAGGGTCGTGCGAAGGGGCAATGTGCGGAGGCGCGGCGGGAGGTCGTGCGGGACTTGATGCGGTATATGAGTAGGAGGTGATGCAGCCATTGGACAGTATGCGTGTGGAGTTGTGCAAGGATGCGAGACGTGTCGAGGCGTGCTTTGGAGACGAGTTTATCAGGAGGGTCGGTGCGGGCGGTGAGTAGGGAGGTGAGACTCGTGGTGGTGGAGGAGTGCGGTGTACCTGTGCGGCTCATGACGATGGGAAGGATGTCAACCATTGTGCCTGGCCAGTGGCTGCGGATGGCGTTTGCAAGGGGTTTGTATTTGGCACGTATGAGGTGAGCTGTGTGGGAGAGGTTGTTGTCCGTGCAGTACTTCCATTCCCCTATCTGAATCTTTTTTATGGATGCGTAACGGCGGCGACGGTTTGTGTGGCCAACGAATCGAGGTTCGAGGAGGCGGATAAAGTCGGGTTTGTGTGCGGGGGGTCGTAGCGCGGGGGGGAGAACCTCAGGTGGGAGGATGGCGGGACACGAGGTTAGGGAGTCGGGTGAGAGACCTTCGTCAGCATCAACAAGGCGGGTGGGCATGTGGGTAGGGTGGGGTTGGTGACAGTCAAGCGGAGTGTGGGCAGGAGAGGGGGAAGCAAAATGATTTTATGGGTTTGTTACCGAAGTCTGCGGTGATGGTTTCCCAACGTCCTCCGTTGTGGCGCTCCAGTAGGGAGAGTAGGAGTTGCAGCGCGCAGTTGTGTCGGTCATGTCTTAGGCCAGACATGGTGGGGCAGTTACCGGCCATGTGGCCGTTGCTAGTGAATTGGCCACATAGGGGGCAGCGCAGGGTGGGGTTGTGAGTGAGTAGGCGGGTGTTGTGGACTCCCCACATGAATTCTTGTTTGTGTGTGAACATGACATTTGTGAGGGTTGAGTACTTTTTGTGGTAAGAGAAATCGGCGCCGTCCTTCGCGGCGCGGGCGAGGAGGGCTCCGTGTTTGGTTGTTTGCGAGAGGTGTGTGTGTGTGTGTGTGTGTGTGTGTGTGTGTGTGTGTGTGTGTGTGTGTGTGTGTTTGGTGCTGTAGGTGTGTGCGTCAGCTTTGAGGTTGGTGTATCTGTAGGGTATGGGGTCTCCTAGGGTTTGTGGAATGAGGGTGTATGGCCAGGTCCAGTGACCTATCGTGACCTCTGAACCTGTGGTGTATGTAGTGTCGGGTGGGTGACCATCCGCGACTAGGTTGGCGAGGGTGTCTGCGAGGTCGTTGCCTAGGGAGTGGTTGTGGGCTTTTATTTTGCCGAGGTGTGTACGGATGCCTGCGTCGCAGCGGGTTTTAAGGGTGTGTGTGATGGATAAGAGGGTGTCGCGGTGAATGTTGTGTTTGCAAGTGGAAGGGCAGTTTAAGTATCCTTGTATGAGATGGAGGGAGCACGCACTGTATGTGAGGAGGTGGGTGCGGCCAAGTTGGAGGCCCATATCTATGCCAGCTAATTCAGCGCGATTTATTGTGTGTGAGGGAGGGGTAGAGGTCACCATGATTTTGATTTTGGTGTCCGAGGCGGGGTGGGTAGCAGCTGCTCCGAGGGGGGACGAGCTTCCTTTTTTCGATCCGTCTGTGTATACAAAGTCCTGCCAATTCCAAGCAAGGGTACCGCTGGTTGGGGGGTATATTAGATGCACGCGTTCCGGGAGGGGGTACGTAAGAGGGTGAGTTGGGTTTGGGGGGAGGTGGTATATACCTGCTGAGTGGGGTGAGTAGGTGTTAAAGAGGTGTGGAGGTGGGGGGGTGATGATGGCGTTGGGGAGGTGAGTGTCGTAGATAGACTCGAGAGTGTTGTGAAGTGCGGTTATAGCTGTGGGTGATAGGAGGGTGGAGAGTGCGAGGGGGTTGGCGACGAGGTATATGTCGACCATCCATAGTGTGCGGAATGGGGTAGGGGTGGGGTTGCCAGTGTGTTGGTCGGGGGTAGGAAGGTGTTTGCGTCATTGGGGAGGGTGTAAAGGTGGTGGGTGTATGGGGAGTTGGTGTATTTGGAGTGGCGGTAGGGTGTGTGTTCCCATCGGGGGAGGATGAGGATGGTTGCGCTGGGTGTGTGAGGGGCTGTGAGGTGTGCGCTGGTGATTGCCTGTTCCATGGCTCGTCGCATGCATTCGTGGTCGTATTCGGGGTTGGCTATGTTGGTGCCTTGCCATGTGTGTGGAGCATTGCTGCCGCTAGATGAGAAGACTATATCTTCGGGATAGAGGGAGTGGTAGGTGTGGGAGTGAAGGGATTTATTGAGGGGGTCGGAGTAGAGTTCTGTTTGTATGTGGAATGTGTGGTGGAGAGCTGTGAGTAGGTCTTCTCTAGTGGCCCATCTATTACGGGTGGTGGTGGCGGGTGTGGGTGAGTGGATTTCTGAGCGAGAGCCTAAGCGGGTGAGGAGGTGGTAGACCTCCTCTTCGAACGTATGCTGCGTGAGGTCGGGGCGGAAGAGTTGAAAGAGGTGGCGGACGCGGGGGCCGTTAAGGGTGGTGACCCTGCGGCCGTCGGGAGTGCAGAGTACGGTGGTGTCGTGGAGTGATGGGTGTGCGTGTATGGCGAATTTGCCGGTAGGGAGCATGTCGAGGTCGAGGTTAATGGGGTCATGGTTGAATGTAATTAGGGGGTGTGACCATGGAGGGGGTCCGGGTTATGGCAGAATGGATGTGGTGGAGTGGACGAAGCCGGAGTTAAATGCGGTGAGGGCGGTGGGGCCGGAGGGAGTCTCACTGATGGTGTCGTGCAGTTGTAGGCATGGGGCCCACTGGACTTCGTGGATGAGGCGGGTGAGGTCGTGTTGTTGGCCGCGAGCACACCACTCGCACTGCCATGTGGCGGGTCCCTGGGCTGGGCGGCATTGGGAGTGTATGGCGAAGTGCGGGCATGTGCAACATGTGGAGGTGGGTTCTGTGTGCAGTGGGTCATGACAGATGGAGCATGCGGTGGGGGAGGGGGTGGGGAGGCATACCGATGTGGAGGTGGAGGAGATGAGGCGGAAGCCGTCGTCGAGTTGTAACTGAATGTCCCATTCAGTGAGGTGTTCCGGGGCCCATTCAACCATGTACTGCGTTTGGCCGTATTCTGTGTCCTTGTGTTTGGAGATGATACGCGTTACGTCGCAGGGGGGGTAGTGGTGGTCCGAGGGGGTGAGGTATTCTGTGTCTAAGTGTGTGGTGGGTGCGGTGGGGGTGGGGTGAGTGGTGCGGGAGGTGTAGATGCCGGATGAGAGGGTGGGGGGTGAGCGAGGGAGGTGTGGGGAGAGGAGGGGAATCCATGAGGGGTATATAGTGGTGGGGGGGGATGCTTGTTTGGTAGTGAGGCCTGTGAGGGGGAGGCGGTTGTGAATAGTATCGAGGGGTTCGGTGAGGATTGCGGCGAGGAGGCGGATGGGAACTGAGGCGGGGGAGGAGGGAGGCGTGTGTTTTGCGGGGAGAGAAATCGCAGTAGGCTTGCTTATATGTGTGAGGGTCGGTGATGTGTGTGGCTTTGTCCCGTAGTGAGGCGAGGAGGGCGTTGTCTTGAGTGGTGAAGTGGGCGCGGATTGTGGAGGCGATAGGGTTGGTGAGGGAGAGTGGAGGGATGTTGTGGAATAGGGTGCCCGCATCGCGCTGAGCTCTGACTAAGCACTTGAGTGTGGGTGGGGTGTAACAGGTTGACATGATGGATTCCGAGGGCCAGTGGGAGTACGTGGTGGATAAGGTGCGGATGTGTGCGCGGGCCATGTGGCCTCTATAGCCTGAGTTGTTCATGATTTTATGTAGGTGGCAAACTGTGAGTTGTGCGGCGTGGGCTTTGAGGGAGGGGAGGCCGTAACCTAGGTCTGAGGTAGGGCGGTGAAGGGCGGTGCGGGGAAGGTTACGTACCGAGGAGACGGCGGAGCGGAGTGCGCGGCAGATTTGTCCTTCTAGAGTGTCGAGTTGGGAGTCGGTGAAGAGGCCGAGCTGGAGGGTGAAGTGTTTGCCGATGAGGAGTCCACGGATGACCCTGATTCTGCGGGATTGTGTTAGTGGGGAGGTGGAAAGGGCGGTGATGAGGGATGCAGTGGTATGTTTGAGTTCGTGCCAGTGTTTGGTGAAGTTGAGGGAGGTGTTCAGTTCTACCCCTAGGACTCGGTATGTGTCCCTGGGGCCAATGGAGGGGATGGGGGCCGGGGTGGAGTTTAGGGAGATGAACTGAGTTTGCAGGCGGGATGCGAGGAGGGTAGTGTTGGCGAGGGTGAGGGCGTTGCCTGTGCGCCAGAGGGCGCCGGTGATGCAGCATTTGCGGATGTTGACGGTCATGCCCGTGTAGGCGCTGAAGAGGGAGAGTTTCCTGAGCTGGATGGTCATGTTGGGGGTCGAGCCCGTGGCGAGGCTGAGGTCGTCAGCGAAGCCGTGTCCTGGGTATGTGGCTGTGGGTTCTGTGGGGTCGACGTTAGTGGCGGGGGGGCCTGGGCGGTAGCCCCGGCTTCCCACCGTGAGCCAGCGAAGGAAGGGTTCAAGGAAGAGGGTGAATAGAAAGGGGGAGAGGGTGTCGCCCTGGAGGGTTCCGCGATTAATGTCGATAGAAGGGGTGGGGCCATGTGGAGTAATATAATCTGTGGTTGAGACCCCGTAGAGGTGTTCGCATGTGTCGACAAAGGTGGGGGGCATACCGAGTTGACGCATGTGTTTGAACATGATGCGGTGGTCCGCGGCGTTGAAGGCACCTTTGAAATCCGCGTACATGACGTAGATGTCTTTGCTGTGGAGTTTCGCGTCCTCCATCGTCATAATGAGGGAGGAGAGGGCGTCGTGGATGCTGCGGTGTTGTCGGAATCCGTCCTGTTGGTCGCTGAGAATGCCGTGGGTTTCGGCGTATTTCGAGCCTGCATCTTTGATTAGTGCTGTCCATAGTTTAAGGAGGTTATTCATGAGGGCGATAGGGCGGTAATTATCGAGGAGGGAGGGGTCGCCTTTTTTATGTAGGAGGCATGTTGTGCTGTGGCACCAATCAGGAGGGGTGTAGGATTTGTGGGCGAGGAGGGAGAGGAGAGAGAAGAGGGCGGAGCGGGTCGCCGGTGGTAGGAATTTGATTATTTCATTGGGGATACCGTCGGGGCCGGGGGCTTTGCCGGTGCCTAGGGAGTTGAGTGTTTTATCGAAAGTGTCGCGGGTAATCATGTCGGCAAGGGTGAGAGAGGGGTCACCGCGGGGTTCGATGGTAAAGTTGTCGGGGTTGTCGGGGAGTTCCCACGGGGGGGTGGGTAGGTCGTGTGGGGTGGCGCGGCCGAGTTCGGTGGCGAAGTGAGAGTGTACCGCGTCAATGACGGCGGAGGGAGAGGATGCGGTAGTTTTATCGGGTCTAGTAATGCGGTGGAGGGTGGAGGCGGCGCCGGCGGGGGGTAGGAGGCCGCTTTTAATTTTCAATTGGCGGTGGGAGAGTTTGGGGCAGGTGTCGTAGGCCGCATTGGCTCGAGTTTTTATTTTCTTTATCTTATCCGTGGTGGTGGCGTGGAGGAGCTGGCGTATACGTGCTTGGCATTGTTGTTTGATGGCGTCAGGGGAGAGATATTCAGTTGTGTTTAAGAGGGCTTGGGCGAAGGGGAGGGGGCCGTTGTTTTTGCTGCATTTACGGAGTTTGAGTATGTGAGTGCGTGTTTTATTTGTGAGCCAAGTAGGGTCAAGGGACGCTTGGGGTGGGCGGGGTTTTTTGGCGGGGAGGAGGGGCCAAACTGTGGCTGCGTGGTCCATGTGGGTGTGTGAGGTGTTGAGAATTTCTGCGTGGAGGGCGGCCGTTTGGTTGATGAGGTCGGGGGTGCTTGATTGGTACGCTTTTATTTGGTCGGGTGTGAGGGGAAGTCGAAAGTTGAGTTTGCGCGTCGTGTGATGAGTGTGGGGGTGTGTATGGGGAGGGGGGGTGTGCCATAATGGAGAAAGGGGCGGGGATGACGAGGTGGATTGCAGAGTGGTCAATGAATTGGGAGGGGGAGGGGAATATCGAGCAAGAGGGCGGTGGGAGGGAGAGAGGTGAAGGGGGCATGGTGAGCCAGTGGTCAAGGCAACCTCCGCTGCGGGGGGAGGTAGGTATGGAGCCAGTTGGGGGGTGGAGAGCTGGGGCATGTAGATTCCTATAAGGAGGTAAGGGGTGCCTGAGTGGGGAACGATTTTTAGTCAGACGATATGGGGGATGAGGTGGGGGGCGGGGTTAGGACAGTGGTAGATTGGAATGAGGCTCTGCGGACCGCAAAGAGAACGCCTGCGGTGGGTAGGGGCACAGGTGAGTAGCATGGTCGGGAGCTTTTTAGGTGGTATTGGGGGAGGGCTATGCGCCAGCGGGATTTGTGGGTGTCGTGGTTTGTTTCGGTAAGGATGAGGACGTCTAGACGGTGCGAGGTGGAGAGGTGTTCAACATCCATAATGGAGGTGTGGAGGCCGCGGGTGTTGAGGGTGATGATGTGTAGTGGTTGGGATGTGTGGTGTGGGAGGATGGGGGAGGGGAGATTCGGGGCGGTGTTGGGGGGATCATCGGGGAGGTATGGTACGTGGCGGTGTGGGAGGGGGGGGAGGGGAGGGAGGGGGGGTGATTGGGAGGTTGACGCGGGGTCGCTTGCGGGGGGGAGGGGAGTGGGAGGGGGGGGAGGGGGGCATGGGATGTGGAAGGGGTGGAGCACAAGTACTCCACCCAGTGTGGGGCACAAGTCGAGGCCAAGGCCATGACAGGTGGAGCGCTGCGCTGGCGGCTGAGTCGCTAAGATAATATAGAAATAAAAAGGTAAGCTGCGGCGGGCGTGCAACCTGTGGATGCGTATTCACCCGACAGTGCGCCCCCCCGTTCTCCAGCTTGGACATGTGTGCACCCTGTCCACACACGACGAGTGCGTCGGTGTGGGCGGCTGGCTATCGCCGTCGAGTGGCTGACTAAAGAGGGGTGGTGGCGGGTTTTAAATCGCAGTTTATACTGGCGATACCGTCGACTACAAGTTGAAAGTACTAGTTGTCTATAGAAACTTGCCTTCTGCGGGGGAGCTGTCGATCGCAGCTCGCCGAACCAGGTTGTCGCGCGTGAGTGACGTGAGGCGGGGGCCCATAACCTATTGAACCATGCAAACACAATTAGTGTGGAAGATAACGTACGCAAACGTAGTTACAGTCACAGTCCCGCAAACGGAACAGTTACGGCGACAACCAGCCTATAGGCGTGGTGTCGGGACAACATAAGTGTTAGAGCATTAGCCTAGCGACAGCTCTGTACCGAGTCAAACAGTTTATCGGTATGCCCGATCTAGACATGTACTAATCATATCTAGAGTAGCTTACAGTAGCTATCTGCAACTAATACGTATACGGTATTACTTACAACAGCTATATGTCGAGCCGCGTTTTGCAGAAGGAGATGCGTCGGTGGGTAGTGTTAGCTGATTTTTGAAATTTATATTTTCAGCTATTTCTCTACCATTACCCTCCGTCGGCGCAGTGCGCACAACGGAGTGGAGAGGCAAAAGCTCCACACGAAATTTTGACAAGCTGATGGAAGGGTGAGCATGAATAAATATCTAGTTTGTGTGGTCATCGCCATGCGTGGGAGGCGGTGAGCTAGCAAGTTCTTCCCCGGCAGTGGGCAGCTCTGCCCGGAGTTGAGTGAACCGCTCGGTAGTTTCCGCGCGGTCCACAACTTCGGTCCTACCGACGCAGTAACTAAGCCGTACTTCCGGGCACGCTGATGGCGCCCCGAACCGGGCCTTAGGTACTCTGTAGGGCCTCTACGAGCCGAGACTCTTCAGCCTATCCGGACGTGCCGAGCGGTGCTACCGCGGGGGGTAGACGGGAGCAAAGTCGTCGCCATGGCGAATAGCCACGGCCGGTAACTTGTATTTCTTGAAAAAATGAGTTGACTTGGGCCTTATACACGTTTTGGACCCGTTTTTGTAAAGATTGCTTAAATAATGCAAAAAGTCTTACAAGAAAAAGCAGTGGAGGCCACCCAGCAAAAAGAAGAAAAAAGGAAAAGATTGCTTAAATCAACGGTGTGCTTGGAGGTTCCAAAAGTGACATATTTTCTGTGGTTTACAAAGTAGGGGGAGGCTCCGTTTGCCAAAAGTGTTGATCTCTTACATTTTTGCTCGCAAGGGGCCCAAGGCCCGGTACGTACGCTAATTGAGGGAATCGGGAGGGAGGGTTGCGTGAGCAAAAGGTGAACGACCTATGTGTGTCGGCGCGTCATATAGGGGTAGCGCATGTGTGTGTTTCTACCCACAGTGTCTTGCGTACTCTAGCGGTTAGAATTTGTAACGTCGTGGCAACGCCCGACTATTCTCGCCCCCAGTGTAATCCAAACCTCTATAATTTCAATATGACCATTTACAAAGCAGGGGGGGGCTCCGTTTGCCAAGTTGTCGCCATTGGGCGGGTTGTTCGTCGTAGGTTGGCCACCCCATGGTGTGAGCCATCCGAAGAGGAACCACTCTGACCGTCCTGCAAGGGCGGTCGGGTCGATGTAGTCGAGGACGACGCTGGACTCCGTTGACCAGCCACCGAAGTGTTTGGTCTTTTGTAGCGTAACGCCAATGCTGTAGGCGGCTGTCGCAGCCCCTTTTCGGAGGGAGTGCGAGGTCTAGCTGTAACCGCCTGGGGGTCGTTCTTGTAGTGCCACATTGACCTCGGTGAGCCATCCCGTGAGCGTGTTGGCTGTCCATTTTTCGTGTCGTTCTGAGGTGCTAATCGCCCACCGCGCTGTCGGGTATTTTCCGTCCGAGAGCGTGTGTCGGATAGTGTCGAAGAACACTAACATGTAAATTACCTCGGTGTGTGCAATGGGCGGTAGGTGGCATAGTAGTTTGCGTTCCGCTGACACTTCGCGTTGGCCCTTTCTTGTACGGTGGTACAAGCGTAGTCCGTTTGCCTTGGAGGCGACGAGGTCCTCTGTTAAGCAGCCTATGCGTGCGCCCCCTCTAATGAAGAATAAGTAGAGTAGTACCACCGTAGCGCATGCCCGTAGTAAATGTACTTGATCTCGTGCCAGGTTGGCTTGGAGCAGTTCACGCGAATTGGCCGCCGTGAGTTGGAGGCGTAGGGCTTGAGCCATGCATAGGGCTTTTACGATAGTAGAGGCGGGCAGGTGGACCCGTACCGGCGTGTCGTCAATCGCGACTTGCGAGTCCGCTAGTCCTTTTCTCACCTTCGCGACCAAATCTCCGATGGCAATTGCTTCAAGGCCGTGGTCCTTGAAAAAGCCGCTGACTGCGGATAGGTACGGCTGGAGACTCGAGGCCTTGATGGTACCTAGTTGACCCAGCCACGCGACGTAGCGTGCCATGTGTGCCGGTGTGGCCGCTAGCGGCGCGAGTTGTTGTTCCGTACAAAAATCGAAGTAACGGCGGATAGTACTGCCGTACGTTGCTGCCGTGTTAAGGGCCCATGTTGCGGCGAGGAGGGTCAGGGTCGTCGCGCCCACTGCGTTAGAACCGAGAATTTCGGTCATGTACGGTTTCATCGTCTCAGTCCAAGGGTTGGTGCTGGCTGTGACGGTAACCCGATACTTAGGCTGTGCTTTATGGCCGGACTGGGGGTGAGGGATTCTTGGCTCACTGTTTAATCCCGTAAATAGTGCTAACGTAGCACTGACCGCTCCTCGTCTCAGATAGAGCCAAGCCGGAAGGGAACGCGGAATATTGTCACATGCCAGTGTGGACTGCTTGTTGTACCGTGTAGCGCCCGCCGTCATGGTTGGAACAAGTCTCGGCGTGGAGCGATGATGATTTCCTCGGAAGCCAGCTCGGTAAGCGCCTAGTGCCAGACCTTTCCTGTCCAGCGAGGGGCGACTACGGTAGCTGTTGCGCCGCTCTGTCGAAGTATTTGGACGAGGTTGGGTAGGAGGGGCCGGGGTGGGTTGCACCAATTGTTTTCCTTGCGCCAATCGTTGTCTGGGAGGTGGAGGGCGTCCACTGCCTCGCACGTGGGGTCCTTCCAGCCTGCGTTGTAGCGGGGTAGTAGGGTGTTGAGGACCGAGGCGAAGCGGTCGATCGAATGTTTTCCGAACCTCGCGTCTAGTTCTGCAAACAATACCGGGTCTAGTCTCAAGTCGTCGCTGTCGAGATGTCGACTAAGCTTGTCGGCCCAGACGTTGGCCGATGATTTGATGTAGCGGCCCCTGATAGTGATGTTGTTCGTGTCGAGTAGGCACCATAATCGTCGTAGTTCGTCCATCATAGCAGGCGACCGTGAGGTCACGCATGTGAGAATGTGACATGCTGCATGGTTGTCTTCGTGCAGGAGGACACTGCGGCCTGCCAATTGTGGTAGGAAACTCTCGACAGCCTGAGAGACGGCCTTGAGCTCCTTCCATGTAATGTGCTGTTGTTCGTCTTCCTTGCTCCAGAATCCTCGAGCCTCGACTTGCTCGTTTAGGACCGCGCCCCATCCATACTAGGAGCTGTCCGTGTGCAGATATGCTGTTTCTACGGGTTTGTGGATGGGCTTGCCGTTGGACTGACTGGGCACCTCAGTCCACCACTGTAGGTCGCGGCGTAGCTGGGGGGTTCGCCGGACGAGGCCACCCCACTTCTCGCCCACGACGGAGTGAAGTTCGCGGAGGAAGAATTTGGCCGCCGGAATTGCCAAGAAAAGGTATTGGGCCTGACCTGGCAGTGACTGTAGGTCTTTTACGGGTGACTAGCGCGCGTTCCGTGTAGCTCTGCCGATGAGGTGTCTGGCTTGTTGCGCAATCTTGTTGAGTTTTTGCTCCGGCGCTTAGAAGTAGCTTGACGTTGTGTCGATGTCGATACCCAGATGGTGCCCGACTTGCGCCGGTGTCCAAAAACCCTTGGTGGGGTGTCGGATGAGACCGAGCCGGTCGAGCAGCTGTGCTAGGCGGTGGCGTAAGGTAAGCGATTCTTCCTCTGTTGACGCGAAGAGTAGAAAGTCGTCGACGTAGGGTAGTATCCGGGCGCCGCGCCACCGCGTTCGTCTGAGGTAGGTCTTCGAGCAATTGTTTGTTGGCCTTATATGTGCTTCGGGGTCCGGGTTGCGCAGGAAGTTTACGAAGGTTAGCGTCATCTTGCGGAAGTAAAACGAGGATAGGGACCAACCCATAGGTAGCCCCGCGAGTCTGTAGAGTTGGCCTCGGACGTTGACGGTGAAGTAGCTTCGGTCCGCTGGGTTGATGCCCGGTGCGTAAAACCCGTCTTGTAGGTCGAAGCTGAACATATAGTCCCCCTTGCGGGTGAGGTGCCTTACCCCGAGTAGCGTCTCCATCTTGAGTCGTTTTCGCACGCAGTACTTGTTGAGTGGGCGTAGGTCGCAGATTAATCGCCACTGGTTTACGCCCGGTTATGGTACTAGGAATAGCCTGGAGACGTAGTCGCTGCAGGTCGAAGGCTCCCAAGCGCCGGCATGTACAAAGCGCGCTAATTCGCGTTCGACGAATTCTAGTTGGGCAGGGGTAGCGTCGAGCAACGATACTCCTTGGTTGAATCGTGGGGGTGGGCGGTTGTTCTTGAACGGTATCGATACGCCCTCCCGGATCCACTATAGGGTTTGCACGCTCGCGCCGATTTTCTCCCTCTCGCGCCAGCTCCGTCGCACGCGATGTCTCATGTAATCGGAGGTTGGGTTGCAGGAATCGGCGCGGCGGTGCACACGATCATCCCTCTGCCTCGGGCTCGGGCTTTTCGTGTTGGCGAGTCTTGTCCTTGTCTCGCTTCTCGCGTTTTTCCTTGTCCTTGATTTCCATGTTTTTGAGGTTCTTGTCCGGGCTCGCGGTAGGTCTGTCGGGGTTGCCTCCGTCGCCCCTGCCGGGCGTCGAGTGCTTGAAGGTTTTAGCGACTTGAGCTTCTGCAGCCGCGTGGAGACTAACTTCGATTCGTTTGTCTTCCAGGGCCGCGAGGAGGCCGTCGACGCCGTTGGTGCTGCTGTCGGCCGCCTGTGTGTCGAAGATTCCGGAGTAGACGAGGCATTCGGCGACTCGCTCCTCTCCGGCAAGGGCCTTCTTGCCCTTGAATCGTCGAACGTAGGTAAGTCGCGACTCGACGGCTTGCGTGACAGCCTTGTGTGTCCGAACGGCCGCGTCGGTAATATCCCAGGCGTGCGCTCGTTCCGCTTCGGTAGCGGTTGTCGAACGAACCGTTGCCATAGCTGTTTCGAGCGCCGCGTCCGCGGCCGCACAGTAAACGCCATAGCACGCTAGGTGTCGATACTCGTCGCGAGAGGAAATTCGTTTTTCCTCGGTTAGGAACATGTCAGTCTCGTCGTGTCGAGGCGTCCACATGCCCGGCATAAAAGCGTTGACCGGCGGTTAAATGTCGTTTAACGCTCGTGGGAGTAAGTCGATCCAATCGCGCGGGTCGATGTACATTGGCTTGGTCGAATGAGCAGATAAAGGCGTGGCGTACTCGTCCACGCTCCCACCCTCAAATACTGCGTCGGCATGTACTAACGGAATGTTATGCTGCTTGGTAGGGGCTGGCGGTTTCGTCTGGTCGCCGTCTACCTTCAAAAGCAACTGGTTCACATGATCATACAAGTTTTCAAACTGCGTTGCAGATGCTGGCGCTCGGATGTCCCCGCTGTCGTCCCCCGTTGGGTACATGTGTTCTGGTAAATTGTCTGCTATAGTTGCCGTGTGAATGTTTTCGATAGTAGCTACACCGTGTGCTAGTAGAGATCAGTCACCCTACTAGACTGCGAGAGTCTAGATGCCGTTGCGTGAGCTGTGCTCGCGCAAAGGCAGAAGGTGGACGACCTCTGTGTGTCGGTGCGTCATATAGGGGTAACGCATGTTCTGTCTTTTTACCCACAGTGTCATGCGTACTCTAGCGGTTAGAATTTGTAACGTCGTGGCAACGCCCGACTATTCTCGCCCCCAGTGTAATTTAAACCTCTATAATTTCGATATGACCATACATGTACCACAAACGTAGTACGTGTACCATCAATTCTCCCCCGGCACTACAGCCAAATATTGGCCGGTCGTGCTTTTGGGCTTTTTCCAAAAGTATGACACCTGAATAGTATGACACATTTTATAATATTTAAAGCTAGGTCCACGTGCGATTCACACAAGTGCCTATCATTTAGGCACTAACAGCCACCGCACAAGGGATGATTAGAGCACCCCCGACGTATTACCGTGTCTTCCCACCTGGGATAACCTAGCTTGAGTCTAAATAGGATTGGCCCCACAATGGGTAGCCAAGCGCGACTAGCTAGATCCGTCATAGAGACAAGGTCATACTTAGGGACGGCCGGGCACCTAGCCGGGGACGCCGGGGCGTCTCACCGTCGTGTGTGCTGTTGGGGGGACCCCTCACCGCTGCCTGCTTTCTGGGACCGCGTGACCCGAGCGTTCAATGCGAGGCCTTCGGCCGTTACGAAAATTGCTCGCGTGATGCAACCGGACGGCGGGGTGCGCTTTGATGTATACTACTCTCCCGGGCAGGGGGTACACGTCCGTGAACGCATGCAACGGTTTGCGGGCCGCTGGGGATGGTACTTGCGGGCGCATCGCCCGTATTGGGACCGCCATGCCGCCCGCCCGCATCGCCCTGCCCCGTCCGCTCTAGCCCACACCGCTCCAGCTAACCTAGACCCACCCCCCCCGCCCACCTTGCATGCCCGCCCCCCGTGCCCATCCGCCCACCTTCGCATAGCAACCCTTAACGTGAACGGGCTTTCGTCGAAAGTAGAGGAGATCAATGCAATGCTCGTGGCCGGGGCTATAGACATTCTTCTCCTTCAAGAAACTTAAGTTAGGGCCACCGATGCGCGGGCACGGTTTACGAGATATTCCGATTATTATTCGTTCGGTGACCGCGTTGCCTCGGAGCGTGGATGTTGTGTTTTGGTCCGGTCGTCGCTACATACTAGGGTCATCGGCACGCCCCACCCGTGTTGGACTTGTGTCCGCGTGGGCGGAGACGGTGGTAACGACTCCGCGGGCATTTTATTTATCTCGGTCTATCTCCCTACCGGATCGCAAGGGGAACCGTACCGCTGCCGCTTGCGCGAGGAGCTAGCGCAGCTTCGTGAAAAATTCCCTAGAGATACCATCGTCGTCGGGGGGGATTGGAACCTCGATGAAGCACAGTTAGATGCTTTGTTACGGCGTTGGCGGTGTGTACCAGATGCGAAAACAGTTTGGCCGCGAGACGCTTCGGCGCGCGTGCGTGGTACATGCCGGAGGGGCAGCTGCCGGGTGATCGATCATTTCGTGGTATGGCCCCCCGTCATGGGCCCTTCCCTTTCCTTCCCGCACTCTGTCTTTGTCGACTATTCATGGGACACCTCCGACCACTTCCCTGTCTTCGCTTCAGTCCCTCGCCTTGTGGGTGATTCGTTCGAACATCCCCACCCCCCTCTCGTGCTTGAACGCCTCTCCGTCCGGTCAATCCCGAAGCCGGCTCGGGGAGATCCTCCTTCTGAGTGGCCGACACCGTTCCGCGACTTCGTCACCGCTAACCCCTTCGCGGTACTAGCCCCTCCTAATGACGAGCCTATGGAGGGGGCCATGTCACGGGAACCCGACTCCATCGACGCCGACGCCGATGGTTTTGTCCAAGCCGTATGGTCTACAGCCCGTAGGGTAGGGGCGGTTTCACGCTCTAGGCGTAAGGGCCTCGGGCCTCCGCTACAACGTTCTATCCTAGGGGCTATCGCTCGTCGTCGGCATGCTTTTTTGGCCTTGTGCCAAGAGGCCCGCGGCCCTTACCAATCCGTAGCATTGGATAGGTATATCGCTGCGCGCTTACGGGTTAAAAACATGGTCCGAACTAACCGCCGCCGCCAAAAGGCTAGAGCCATAGACAAGGCCATTAACGACTTTAGACAAGGTGGTGGTAGGCGGGGTTTTTGGAAATGGGCCCGCTCTATTGCCAAGGGTCATCCTACGCAAAGCAACCGCGCGGAACAACCATTGCATGATCCTACGTCGGGAGTACTCCATACCGAACCGGGTAAAATTAACGGGGAACTTCGCAAGGCCCTTAAAATATTAAATAATAATAAAGCTTCAGGGGTGGATGGCATAACCGCGGAGACCTTAAAACTGGCGATATACGCCCCGGATAGCCCTTTTGGCAAATCCCTATTGGAGTTGATGAATAAGATATGGACTACTAAATGTGTCCCTAAGCAATGGTGTAGCTCCGCGGTCGTGTCAATACTAAAAAAGGGGGACGTGACCGTCATGGATAATTATAGGGGCATTTCCATTATGGGGGCTCTTATTAAACTACTAATGACGGTCGTAACCCAACGTCTTCAAAATGTATGCCAAACGAATAAAATAATCCGCCGGTGGCAAGGGGGATTTATGCCAAGGGAAGAGTGCCCCTTGCAAGTCGCGAGCATATTTGATATCGCAGGCCGCCGCCAGGCGTTAGGGCTACCCACGTATGCGGGGTTTATAGATTTACGGAAAGCATACGATACTATCCCTCATGAACTTCTATTTTCTAAACTAGAGGCTAATGGGATTACGGGACATATGCTATCCTTCCTTAAAGCTCTATATAGGGATAGCACTGTCCAAGAAAAACTGGAGAGGCCCCGGGCATATTATCCGACCCCATCCCAATAGAGCGCGGACTGCGACAAGGGTGCCCAGCATCCCCAATCCTCTTTAACATATTCATTAATGATATATTTGACGGGATAGAAGGATTGGGATGCGAGGTGCCGGGTTGCGTTGACATGCTTGATTCTAGGCAACCGTTAAGGGTGCCGGGCCAATTATTCGCCGACGACACCGTGGGCCTTGCGCCATCGCTCGATAACTTGCATGCCATGTTCGCCCACTTTTCCCAATGGGCGGAGGACCACTATATGGGATTCGGTGTAAAAAAATGCGGGGTAATGGCGCTAGGCCGCCACTCCGATGTAGTCGCACTACGCGAACAAGCCGACCGTTGGCAGCTCGGGGGGGAACGGGTACCGGTTGTATCTGAGTATAGATATTTAGGCGCGTTGATAAATTCGGATTTCAGTATGCGAAATATCGTGGGCGATCGGGTAAACAAAAGTAGGCGCGCCGTTGAAGCGCTCGACTCGGTGTTAGGAGGGCGGGATATCCCCATTAATGTACGCACCTCGGTGCTTAAGACCTGCATATTGCCGGTCCTTACTTACGGGTGTGAAGTATGGGGGATGGATTCGACTAGCGGCGTCAATAGATTACAAACTAGATTAAATCAATGTTTGAGGCGCCTAGTTGGGGTGGGTGCAAAGGCCCCTGGGGTAGCCACAGCGCCACTACTACGGGAGCTAGGAATAGCACCCATAGAAGCAATGGCAACAGCGGCTAGGACTAGGGCATTCCTTAAAGCGCCCACCCTAAATACATGCATAAAGCGATCTAGTGCGCCAACCTAGTCGTATGCGCCCAAATACTTGGACGCCTGGGACCGTGCGGTGGCTGGATCGTTTTGCTAGGGCAAGTGCGGAATTAGCCCAAAACGTACGCGTCCCACCCGCTTGGAGGTCTTTGCAACCACGCGTGGCCTCTAACCTTGTTAAAGCAGCGGTATGGGGTCGTTTCGAGACATCATCGTCGGCATGTACTAATACGTGGAATATTTATTCCCAGGCCTCATATGTTGGGAACCCATTGCCACAATACGGCACGGGCATTCCCGTGGGGGCCGATGCATGGTTACACGTTATGATTCAATTGCGTACGCGTGTATTTCCCACAACCCGTCGTCTTGCCCGCATTCATGCCATGCCTGAACGTTTTCTCCATCATTGTCCTGCATGCGGCGGGGATGTTATTGAATCTATAGAACATATTTTGCTTGAATGCCCACGTTGAGAATGCCACCGTCGTAATTTTGGGGCGCTAGCCCCAGATTTTAATGGTTTTGTGCGTCGTTTCGCTACATCCCCCGAAGATATAAATGCCTTACTTTTAGGCGGTGTCCCCCCTTCCCTCCATGGCGCCACCCATTTTACATGAAATGGGAGGTTTTTCCAGTTATGGCGCCAAGCCCTCCCTCATATTGCTTTCTTTGTAGTTCATGTATCCCACTCCCGAAATGTTTTGCTCCGTGAGATGGGCCTTGGTCCTTCTCGCATTTCTCGAATGGGTCGACGCCCGGACGGGTAGGGCAGACCTTTCTTGGTTAGTGCCGGGAATGCATTCATGTTTGTTTGCATGTCACAGGAAGGTTTTAGTTGGTGAAACTCCAACACTGGCCTCGTGTGGGGTTAGCGCAGTACGGTACGGTTCTCGTACAATGGTACTTAATGCACTCACACGAGCGTCGCCTACCCGGGAGCATGATCGATGATGAGTTGAGGTTTGTTTCGAACTTCTGCTCTCAGTCATGCTTGCAAAACGCCGCCTGTAAAGGGTGCCGGTGCGGGTTCCCTGCCAGTCTCATATCCCGGGGGCGCAAAAATAAAAATAAAAAATGACACTTGAATTTCTAACCACCGAATAACGTCTACACTACGTACCTAAAACAACGCGTAGTTAGGGAAAAACTACCATTCTTGGCTTGGTGGAGTTGCGCGACACTCGGAGATTTCCGTCTTTGCAAGCTCAAGCACCTATTATGGAATCACTGAAGGAGCTGGGGGCGTTTGGAGAAACGTGGTGAAGGGAGTCGCACCAAAGGTGCTGGAGAAAAAATGCGGTTGGATGACGGAATGGCTAGTGCGGTACCCGTCGACGATGCGACTGAGCCGACGAGGTGAGGCCAGCAAGCCCTATTTGAAGTTCACATTTCCGTCCCAAGGCTCTCATAAGCGTCGGTGAATGCTTCTTAACGAATCGTTTCATTTTCGCAGGTTGCTGAGAACCCCACATGCTGCATTGTTTTTTAATCGCAGTACAAACGCTCTCAGCACCGGGAGCAACGTCGCATGCCGCCAACCATACTGAGGTTCTCGGCGCTAAAATACCAAACACACGCTTTCAATCAAAGCTACAACAGCAGACATCACTGAAGAATCCACTGATGTTGGGGGCACTAGAATGATGACGAGATCGCTGAGTTTTACCGTCGGCGGGTTTGGGATGCCAGCAGCGCGTCGCTATTCATCGGCAGGCGATGCTACTGCAAAGGGTGGAGTCGTCACAGATGCGTAAAAATGCGAGTTGGCAATACTGTGCAAAGTCGCGAAAGCCTTTTCCCCTGTCCGCCATCAAAGACCAATAGTAAGTAATGAGCACCACCACGGTGCCGCTTTTCGCTGCGTAAAACGGTTTTTACGTTGACCGTGTTAGAGACGTTGATCTAGATGTTGATCTCCGCCCCCCAGTTGCCGAGGAAGCCGTGGCAGTCAAGGTAGGTGAAGTTTTCATCGCTAACGATTTCATGACTTAACGTCATGCTCTACTTGCCGTGCCCGATCTTTGCACCGCGCAGCTCCCGCCTCTTCGACCCACCTTTCACCCGTATAGCAGCCAGATTTGGTTTGGAGCTTTCCATTTCGAAGCCGTGCAGGAAGTTGACCGTCGTGCTCTTTCCAGCACTGGTGCTCCCTATGAACATTAGGAGGTCCTTGCTTTTCGCTTGCTTGGCGCGGGTGGCACCGACGGAGAAGCATCCCATGCGACACGCGATATGCTCATCCTTGCTCATAGAGAAGTGAGGGTTTTGCAACTTCTTGAACACGACCTATGGCAGATCTTGATCTGCCAAGTACTCCATCTCTCTTGCTTTGATCACCTGTCTGTCAATTGCGCCCTGCTGCGTCTTCTGACCTTGTTGCTGAGCCAGTCGCCGACGTTGTGGGTAGTCAGTATTCATCACTCACTCGGCATAGCCACGAGAAAATCCTGCGCAACGGGTAATTGTATGTAGAGCGGTGATGGCGAGGATGGGGTGGAGTTGCGAACCTGAAGCATCAAAGTCTTCCGGCGCTGCTTTGAGCAAGCCGGCAAGGACCTTGACTTTCTCCGTATTGAGTTCTGCTACATGGCAGCTCAAATCCATATAGAGGTGTTTCATGTAAGGCTCTAGCAGTCCTTTCCATGAGCTCACGTCTTTCGCCTCCTCTGCAGTGACGACTGGTACGATGCTGTCCGGCCGTTGATCTGTTGCATACTTGAACTCGTAGTAGCAGTAGTCCTTCTGCGGCGGGTTGAATAAGCACACTTGTTGTTGGTTGTCTTGGCAAAAAAGGACAAGAGAGGAGGTTTCCTTACTGGGATATGTTTCTAAGGTGCATGGTGGAGAACAGAATAGTAACGCAATGATCAAACCGTGTGGATGATGAGCCAGCCGCAAGCGGGGAACCGGAACACTCAAACACCCAGACACACGAAAGACACGCCGTTGACAGCAATCTTTAGCAACAAGTATATCTAGGTGGTATAGGTGATAATCGACAGACGGCACTTGACTCATAAATAACAGTGCTCACAGTCAGGTGCCGTGGATTCAGATATTTTGTTGTGTCGTGGTAATATCACGCAGCTACTAAATCAATGTACAAAAGTGTGCGCGCGCGCGCGTGTGTGTGTTTGTGCGTGTGTGTGTTTGTGTATGTGTGTGAGTGTGTGTGTGTGTGTGTGTGTGTGTTTGTGTTTGTGTGTGTGTGTATGTGTGTGTGTGTGGATGTGTGTGTGTGGATGTGTGTGTGTGTGTGTGTGCGTGCGTGCGTGTGTGTGTGTGTGTGTGTTTTCGTATGTGTGTGTTCGTATGTGTGTGTGTGTATAAGGCCTAAGCAGCTCTTACCGAATCTGCAGCCGCGATCTTTTCGATGTATTCTGGTGTGAGGAAGGCCACCACAAACCGCGACGAGTCGACCCCCTTCAGCACCGAGGTCTTTATGTGGTCCTTGAGGCAAACCTCGTCGAGCCAGACCCGCACGCCGGCGCTCATAAGGAGATTGGAAATGAGTACCACCTGCATCGACGGTCGCAGCAACAGTTTATTGAAATAGAACGGCAAGGGAGACCTTCTGTTACCCGCGTACATCATAATACATACATAATAGACTACAAATAATAATAATATATAATAGACTAATAATGATGTATTATGTACATCAAAATACATATATAATAGACTACAAATATGTGCACTTCTGTAATCAACGCCGCCGTTATTTGGTAGACGAAATATTGTAAATGGGAAGATCCAGACGCACGACTCCGCCAGATCGGCCCATTTCGACATTTGTGGTATTAATAAGACGTTTTTAATTCACAATCCTTTACCAAATGATGAATGGACATACCCCGTGGGGTAAATAAGGAAGCTTCCAATTGGTGGCGCATAGTAATACGGGTACTTTTAAAAGTGCACATATGAGGAACATTCGGTGTCGCGGTCAAATTTGGTAAGTAATAATACACCTTATTCGGACTCAATTCATTGTCGAAAGCGCGGGAGCCGGCGAGGTCGATGAGGAAGCAAAAACATTATTACAAGAAAAAGGTGTGGAACCCGCAAAGCCAAAAGAGAAATAAAGGAGGAAAACAACCCTCGTGACTAAGCCCGAGGAACAGGAAAGAATGCCACGGCGTCAGCACGGCCCTACTGCGAAGACAAGAATCCAAAGTACCATGACGAGCAGGCGGAAGCTCTTCCAAGAAAATGAAGGCGAGGTCGAGGAGCTTCTAAGAATAATGAGCCAGGGTCGAGGTTATTATTACGAGGAATATTCGCCCCTTGCCTTTCTTTCTTACAAGAAAACGAAGTGGGAACTGGAAACCACCATTCAGGAAGACAAAAATAATAATAAGGGGAAAAACCCCAAAAGCCCGCGTTATCCAATAATACTAAAACACCAAAAAATAACCTATATTCTAAAATACGGTAGTCATGAAAGGCCAAGGAGTAAACCACACATCCTCGCTATCAACTCGTTGACAACGATGCCATTGTTGTGCAAAACATGGAAGGAAATACATGGATAACAAGAAAAACAGCATGACGAGCAAGGACAGGGAAAAATAAGCTAGAGTAAACAAAAGGGCCACAGCGACAATAGGATCACGGGATACAAAGCACGGCAAAAGGAAGCACTACCACTGTACCGCGCACGCACACACACACTTCGGGAGCTGGTAAAGAAAGTTACGGTGTACATATCGCAGTGGCTGTAAATCAATACTACACGTGTGCCAGAGTCGGCGGCGGGCGTACGTACCTTCGCGTGTGCCTGTTTGTTGTCTGTACTCCAGTCATGCAACATGAATGCGTCGAACTCGAAGGATTGGCCGGCAGGTACAGAGCAGCAGCTCGTGGACGGAATATCAAGAGCTGGGGAGGTAGCAACAAAGACAAATAGGTTCAATATGTAACAAACAACAAGTCTTTTTCGCTTTTTTGCCATCCCCCCTCCCCCCCCCCCCCCCCCCCCCCCCCCCCAACTTCTTTATTTTGGATATTAATGAAACAAAAAATTCAACATCAAGCGTCCTTATTTATTCATACCTGATTTCGCTTCTCCTGCACGAACTATGTTTTGTGTCGAAACTTCAGTCTTATATCCCTCGCCAACCAAGTGGATATTCGCCTCAAGCTCTTGTCGGGCTTGTGCATCGTTCTGGCGATAACACTGTGAAATTTAGCATTTTTATCAATATACAGCTTAACTACAGGTCGGCATTCCGATTGAGGGCCTACCTCCGTCGTGCCCTTGGCGGCCAGTTGGGCAATAGCCACGGCGGCCTCTCCCCTAGTTGCGGGTTTAACCTCTCGCTGTGTCCGAAAGTGCTGCGGCATCAGCCTTTCTTCCGATACTCCGCGGTTTTCTGCCCTTTCTGCGCCCGCAATGCGCGCCTCTGGACTATCTGAGATGCCACGCTGATCACCCGCCTCGTCATGTCGCTGCTGACCTACTTGAGCTTGCAACTCGAGCCGCAGCATTCTCTCCTGCGCTTCACGCAACGCCCTCTCTGCTTCCGTTACTCGCGCCTCCAATGACTGGCCATGAGCTCTAGAGTCCCTCTTGGATATGTCAGCCCCCATGCTGAGCCAAAGGAAGGTCCAGTGGGTTAAGGAGATACTCTATACTCTATAGGTTATATGATGAACTTTTGCTTTTAGTCGGTGCTCATAGCAAAGATGACATACGGGTACCGTTATCGCACATGCGTAGGTCTGAGACCTCCAAAGCCGTTAGGGCGGGGATATTCGTCTACTAGGCTGGTAAAGTGGCCGAAGAAGCGACAAAAGATTGCAGGTACCTCACGGCGCGCAAGTCTCTCGGTTTAAAGCAGTGCCGGAGGTCTTAAGCAGTGCCGGTTTAAGCAGTGCCGGAGGTCTAATGAAGAACCCTCGTGATGCCAGGTGTGAATATAGCTGCAGCTGGACACGTCGCGCCGCCTGTGTACGCATAAGAATAATGTTATTTATACAGGTACAGGGTACATGGTACTGATTTACATGTACTGATTACATGTATTTGCTTACTTACAAACCATAACTATCCAACTAAGGTCGCTGAAAGTACCCAGGTACTTAAAAATGTTTGTGACGTTGTCGACCGAATATAGGCACCCAAATGTTGAAGATGTACAATATCACTGATTTGTTTTCTGTCTGAACTGCGACGACGCTATCTTGGTTGACCAAAGCAGCAGGTAGAAAGCTTGGTAAAAAGAGTTGAATGGAAGGTCGCCTCTTCTTTTACCTCTCATCGCTCGACACCCACCGTCGGAAATATACATGACACAAGAACAATGGCAATGCGTTAATTAAAGTCTTGCAATGAATCACATCAGAGAGAAGTTCGAAAGAAAATGATATTAGCAGTTAATGTGGATGGTGGAATGGTTACAAGAGTCATATTGTGAGGTGGCTAGTAGTCTATCAGCAGGTGGTGATGAGACGTTGTTGTTATTACCGTTGTTACTCCTGCTCATAATAGCACACCTATCCATGCAGGCGACTGTTCGTATCACTAACAGCTGGCAGGTGAGAATCGTGTCATATGTCATAATGTTGTTAGCGCCTGTGAGATGATACTATAAGGAGATACAGCACACATGGGCGGATGTCGCCGTCCCCTCTCAACATGAATGTACTATACAGTGCTAGAAGGGATGGTGTGGTTCAAGATATCACTACCATCGGCATTGACAGAATGCACTTGAGCCTTAGCCATGCCAGAATCCCTAGCCTTACAGCACCCTCACTCGTCCACAATATATTGCAGTTTTGCCAGAAGCGCAGGTTTCCGGAACGGCATGGTGGGGTTCATCGTGTGGGGCGGCCATAACGATCTCATAGGAGGATAATATAACCATGATGTCAGCACAAAAAAGGAAAATATGTCAGGTCAATGTCAGGTTTGCTAAATAATCTGACTTTTCAATGTAAACGCATGGGTTGCAAGGTACCACCACAGCAATTCCAGTAATTGTCAGAAAATAATTTGGCAATTTTTACGTTTCCAGCTTTGTATAATTCCTCGTGCAATATGCCTCGACTGATGCACGAGGAGTGACACGGGCGGGCATTGTTGAAGACCCATGTTGTTGTAGGCGGTAATTGTCCGAAAGGCGCTTTGATTTGCACTCAATGCGCATGGACATCACAATGGGATTGGGAACATGTCGTTGGATAACATGTTGCCATTACATAACAGCAAAGAGGTGTCCTAAAACACTTGAATTACGGAGTCAATGCGAAAGTCGAAAGTTGCAACGGGATTGTGAACAAGGCGTCTCGTCAATGATGGAGGCTCCTCAACTGTTGTCCGCCTTGACATACGTCACCGCCGAGTCGATCAACTGGTATTGGCTGTGGTATTGGCTGTGGTCTTCCATTTCCACGAGTCTGTTGACACAATTAGAAACTAAGTTCAAGCTCTATCATTCCGGGGGGCAGGTGTGTGTTGTGCTTCGTCGCCTCCTCCATCAACGCCTTACTTGCCTCTTCACCAATGCTATTCCCTGCAGGTTGGGGTAAGCGCCGTGGGTCACGACATCGCAGCAATGTAAGACAACAAAGGTACGTCGGCATTCTTTTGATATCAAAGCACCCCTTCCCCCTCGATAGTCCAACAATTTCACCATATTCCCAGCCTCACACCCCCGTCACTGCTTAATTATAAATGATCAATGTTCAAAGCCATGATCGACAGACAAAGATTTGAACGTGTTTTTTTATCAATAATTTCTTTTAGGCGAAACTTCTGACTCGGTCATCTATTTTCAAGGTGTGGCACTAGCTGAGTGACCTGGGAGGTGCGGCAGAGAATATAATTATGAAGAGGGAAAGAGGGCAGAGGGGGAGTTAAGCAGAGGGACAGGTGAGCGGAGTGTGTGTCTTGTTTGGACGAGGATGAGAGTGCGAATGATTGTGAGAGGGTCGGTACGTTAAATCTTGTCAAATGACAAAACCGCATAAACTTAATTTAAGTAACAAGATTCCGAAGCAAGCATTTTTAAGATATATAAAAGATACCCACTCATTTTCTGAAGTGTCGTCGGTGGTGCGCCTCGAAGTGAGGGCAATGTGGGTGGAGCTGTAAAAACAACAGATTACTAAGAATTAGTGTATAACAAAATAATATGTCTATTGTGAGAATTGTTAGGTTAAGCAACACTCTAACAATGTAACGCTTCTTTTCTTGGGAGTCAAACGTGGCGTTGGTGATTTGTGGTGGGAGAGAGGGTCGAAATGAAGGGGTCATCTACGAAGAAGTCAAGACGGATCTGTGTTCAGTGCGATTTCTCACCTCTGGGGTTGGTAGGATTGGGAATACGGACTGGGGGGACGGAGAAACACGACGGGCGCTGTTCATATAAGGCGAAAGGTGACAGAAATAAACTTGAGCAGTCTCATTCTTCCTTCGTCACAACCATCAAACTCAGCAACCACTCACCTTCAATATACAGCGCCGTCAGTGCGGTGGAGGGCGTCCAGCTGCCGTCCCCATTCCTCCTCGGCTCCAACGCATTAGCCACAGCCGCGGCTCCCGCATCGCCGATTTTGTTGCCTGCATGAAGAGGAGAGAATGTCAGTGTTGGACGTGGGTGAATGAGGGAGGGGTCACTGGGCGCATTTCGCAAATTAAGATTCAAAAACAAATTATGATTACAAAGCAATCGGGTTGAAATGAAAGTAAAAAAACAAAAAAGAAATTGCTATCGCGGTTGGGATGTTATGGGGAGGGATGATGCAAAGGTTAAGCGAAATGGGATGATTCGTCTTTCAGCGAGTCAGATGCACAGCCGAAAAAACCGAGAAAACCGAACAACACGAACAACGGGAGCATAATCTGAATACTTGTTTTGGACGGACGGACGATGTCAATTAAGGGGAAAAGGTATTCGACGACCAACAATGGATACACACAACCAAACTCATTCCTCCTCTGTCACAACCATCAAAGGAACACCCACTCACCTCCAAGATACAGCCCCGTTAGTGCGGTGGAGGGCGTCCAACTGCCGTCCCCATTTTTCCTCGGCTGCAACGCGCTGGCCACCGCCGCGGCTCCCGCACCTCCGATTTTGTTGTCTGCATGTTAGGAGAGTGAAGCAAACGGAGAAGGCGACGACGGCGGGTGAGTGAGAGGGCACAATCAATACGTTGGGGTCACTGGTTAAGGCGAATAAGGCGAATAACGCAACTGGCGGATATGCGGAGTGGAAGAAGATAAACCCAAAAGTGTGCAATGTTTGTCTCACCAATTCATCGATTTCATTGACCCAAATCACATTTTATCTAAACTGAACCAAAAACGAAAGTCTTTTGAATAACATTGCCGATTACTAACAACTTAAAAATGTCGTTTAAAATGTGTTGCATAATTGAATAACGTAGGCCTGTACAATTGACGTCGGAGGGAAAAAACCATTGAAGGGGGTTTTACTTCCTTTCATTCTTGATTGTATCAAAGAAGATCGTATGTGATTGTGTGAGCGTTGGTATGTTTGCGATGTTTGATTCAAATGAGCTTGACGGAATCAAAGAATTGGTAAGATATTTGGTAAATGGAAATTCTTTTGGGAATTACTCACGCGAAGGGGCTGTGGATGGAGCTGAAAAGTAAATCATGGCTACAATTGCAACCTCATTCTTATGTCACAACCATCGAAATCAGCGCCCACTCACCATTAAGAATAAGCACCGTTAGTGCGGTGGAGGGCGCCCAGCTGCCGTCCCCATTCCTCCTCGGCTCCAACGCCCTGGCCACAGCCGCGGCTCCCGCATCGCCGATTTTGTTGCCTGCATGTAGAGGAGATGATATCAATGTTGGACGTGGGTGAACGAGGGCGGGGGGTTACGGTGGGAAGGGGGGGTCACTAGGCCTTGGCAAGTTTCGAATTCAGGATTAAAAAAAGATTACATGAAAATCAGATTGAAATGAAAGCAAAATAATTCAAATTTCTGTATGAGAAAAAATATATAGCTGTCGCAAATTACATGTTAGGAAACGAGGTTAGGGTTTAACGGTTTAGGGTTTAGGATGTAGGGCATTTATGGTTGGGTTTAGGTGGGGTTAGGGTATAGGGTTCTTTCAGCGTGTCAGGTGCACAACCGTCGACCGAGTCCATATCAAATCAAGCGCTCCATTTCAAACGCGCATTGAAAAGGCCGAGAAATTGTTATTTTTGCTGAGAGTCTGCCCACATGGATGTCGGCAGTTGTGGAGGAATGAAGCCCCGTAAGCACAACCGTTGTAAGCTTGAATGACAACAAAAACACGGCAGCCACTCGCAATAAAATCATATTCCACGTCAAGATTCGAGTCCGGACGGTATTCTGAAAATGGAGATAACGCGAGATACCTTGCAAAGTCCCTTTTTTGAAACCAGCGATGACAGACGATGCCGTCGTTTTAAATTCAATAAATCCTAACGAATAAAACAATAGGATTTACGAAACACAAACTGCGCAATTGGGGTTAATTTAGCGGTATACGGCGCTGTCGATGGATTTGATATAAAGAAATCGTGAAGATATGCTGAAAATAATCTGAAAAGTTAAACTGTACAGACTAACGATGTTTATGAAGGCGAAAAGGAATTGGACGACCAACAATGGATACAAACGAGCAGTCTCATTCTTCGTCTGGCACAACCATCAAACAGAGCAGCCACTCACCATCAAGAGCCAGCACCGTGAGTGCGGTGGAGGGCGTCCAGCTGCCGTCCCCATTCCTCCTCGGCTCCAACACGCTGGCCAACGCAGCGGCTCCCGCATCGCCGATTTGGTTGCCTGCATGGAGTGGAGATGTGCGCCATGTTTGACGCGGGACAACAAATTGGGGGATCCAAAACATGATGTAATGGTATTTAATGCTATGGCACAAGAAACCAATCACGATTTGAAACTTCTAAAAAACAAGCACAATAAACGCGAAACAAGATTTTTGCTTGAAGAGTTCATACTAAACTGTAAGACAAAAACTCTTTTGCGTACGACAGCTCATCCAATGGGTTTTCACAGCAATCGCGATGGGCATCGGCACGTGTCGACAATTCAGGTTTTATCGACGACAATGAAAAGGGCCGTACGATACATAAATGTCAAGATCGATCGCTGACCCGCAATCCTCACACGACGCCCATTCCATAACATAGCAATCACTCACCTCCAAGCCACAGCGCCGCATACGAGAAACACAAGAGCGAATCGCGAATGATCCGTTTCGATGGCATTCAATGACATGATGAATGAAAGGTTAAAGCGAAATGCGAAAACTCGTCATTCATCGTGTCAGGTGCACAACCGTCGACTCTTTGAATTTCGAATCAAACGCTCCATACGTGTCAAGATCGATCAACGACCCGCCATAATCAGCGCCCACTCACCATGAAGATACAGCGCCGTCAGTGCGGTGGAGGGCGTCCAGCTGCCGTCCCCATTCCTCCTCGGCTCCAACGCCCCGGCCACCGCAGCGGCTCCCGCATCCCCGATTTTGTTGCCTAAATGAAAAGGAGATGACGTCAATGTAAGACTTGGAAGAACGAGGGAGGGGGGGTGAGATGGGGGGTGGTGACTGGGCGCTCGCAGATATCGATTTCAGTATCAACAAATTATGATTACAAACACACTAAGTTACATATGCAATGCTTAAATGAAATGATATTACATGAATACCAACATATTAACTGAAGCAAATCATCCGAATATCATGGGAGGGATGTAATTATGGGAGGTGGCTGCGGGCGGAGCTGATCAAAACTATCCAATGCTACGAACGAGTGAATTGTCTTGTAATTCTATTATTACATAATAGCGATTCAACAGCGACACGCTCGTCGTTGTATCGCTGAAGGGCTATTACTCCGTTGTTCGACGACCAACATTGGATACTCACGAGCAGCCTCATTCCTCCTCTGTCACAACCATCAAAATCAGCGCCCACTCATCTCCAAGCCACAGGACTTACCAACAAATATGTGCAACACCTTCACCGAATACTCGACAGCTCATCCACTGAATTTCAACATCAGTGGCGATGGGCATCGGCACGTGTCGACTCTTCAGATTTCATTGACGACAATAAAAGGCCGTACGATACATACATCTCAAGATCGAGCACTGACCCGCCATCATCACCCGACGCCCCTTCGATAACATAGCACCCACTCACCATTAAGCCACAGCTCCGTCAGTGCGGTGGAGGGCGTCCAGCTGCCGTCCCCATTCCTCCTCGGCTCCAACGCGCTTGCCACCGCAGCGGCTCCCGCATCGCCGATTTTGTTGCCTAAATGTAGAGGAGATTACATCAATGTAAGACTTGGAAGAACGAGGGTGGGGGGGGGGGGGTGACTGAGCGCTCGCAGATATCGATTTCAGTATCAACAAATTATGATAACAAACATATCAAGTTCCATATGAAAAGATTAAATGAAATGATGTTCAATGATTACAAACATATATACTCAAACAAAAGTTCCGAATTTTATGGGAGGGATGTGGGCGTTGGTTGCGGGCGGAGCAGATCAAAACTATCCAATGCTACGAACGAGTGACTTGTCTTGTAAGTATAATATAATTTAGTAGCGATTGAACAGCGATACGCTCGTCGCTGACGGCGGGTGAGTAAGAGGGCACAATCGATAAGGCGGAGTCACTACTGGCCTCCGAATGTGCAACCGACGGACACGCGGAGTGGAAAAAGACACACCGTAAAGGGCACTTTTGATGTTTGTCTCACATATTCATCGATATCCTCAAGACATCATATATTCTCATTCTATCACGACTCACCCAAAACGGATGTCTCTTGAAATCGGTTGCAGTGTTGAATAACGAAAACCTGTATAATTTTACATCCGAAGAAAAACAATGCGGGGGGGTCCATTTTCCTGAGCTTCTCGATTGTCAGTGAACAAGGAAAAAAATATGTGACTGTGTGAGCGTTGGAATGTTTGCGATGACAAACGATGTCGGCATTTTGAATAAAACTCAAAATAAAGTCTAAAAGAATTGAAATATTTGGTCGGATATGAGGGAAACACAAACGCAATTGTGATATATAAACGCAAAGGCGGTGGATGTGTTGCATTATAACACGGGTACAAATGAGTGAATAATCTGATGAATTGACTTGGACGGTCGGACGATACTTATGGAGGCGAAAAGGTAATTGACGATCGGCAAGATATACACACGAGCAGCCTCAATCTTCCTCAGGCACAACCATCAATACCAGCGCCCACTCACCATCAAGATACAGCGCCGTCAGTGCGGTGGAGGGCGTCCAGCTGCCGTCCCCATTCCTCCTCGGCTCCAACGCGGTGGCCACCGCAGCGGCTCCCGCATCGCCGATTTGGTTGTCTGCATGAAGAGGAAATGTGATCAATGTTGGACGTGGGTGATCGAGGGAGGGGGGCGAGGTGCGGGGGTTACTGGGCGTTCGCAGATATTGATTTCAGAATAAGCAAATTATGGTAGTGTCACGAGGAATGGGAATATGTACTGAGAGGATGGAAGGACACGACGGGGGTTTTTTATAAAAGGTATCAACGGAGGAGTCGCTAATGACGGGTGAGTGAGAGGGTGTAACCGACACGTTGAGGTCACTGGCTATCAATGAACAATAAAACTGGAGGATATGTGGAGAAAAGAAAGAGGACATCCCTGCTTTCTAAGGATAAGTGCATTTTAAGGTTTATCTTGTCACAATTTCATCGATTTCTTTATCTGAATTCACATGTTTACTCGACTCACCCAAAAAGATGTCGGCGTTATCAATTTAATTGACATTTAAAGTCTAAATGCAATAAGTGAATGGGTGGGATATTAGGAGCATACAAACGCTATTTGGATTTATTCATAGGGTTGTGGATGGATTTGATAAAGAAAACAAGGCTAAAAAATGAGCCTCGTTCCTCCGCCACAACCGTCAAAGTCAGCAGCCACTCACTCTCTAGCCACAGCACCGTCAGTGCGGTGGAGGGCGTCCAGCTGCCGTCCCCATCCCTCCTCGGCTCCAACGCGCTGACCACTGCAGCGGCTCCCGCATCGCCGATTTTATTGCCTGAAGTCAGGAGAGTGGTAGGGTCGGAGAATTCGGTGGTGACGGGTGAGTGAGATGGCACAATCAATATGTTAAAACATGAACAACAAAACTGGCGCACATGTGGAGTGACGGAAGACACAACTAACTAGGGTCTGTGGGCGAAGTTGTAAAGAAAAGCATAAATAACGAATTAGCGAATAACATGACAAGTTGATTTGTTCAAACTGAATATGTTTATAAACGCAAAAGGCACTTGCTGACCAGCAATGGATACACACGAGCAGCCTCATTCTTTCCCTGTCACAAACCATCAACACCAGCACCCACTCTGTAGAACCATGGATAAGGGTTCGATAGATGAAGCAGGATAGTTACAAGGGATAGTCGAGCCGGCCCCACAAGGGGGCCAGCTGTGGGGAGAAAGGGAGTGGACAGAGAAGGGTGGCGACCGGCAAGGCAACGGATGGCCCGGCCGGCCGACACAGGCGGCACGCACAGGACCGCCAGCAGTGCAACACAAAATACTAGGGTAAGACAGTAGCTACAGTGTACATAAGCACAGTACATACGGGGGCGGTTGCTAACACACTCACCATTAAGATTCAACACCGTCAGTGCGGTGGAGGGCGTCCAGCTGCCGTCCCCGTTCCTCCTCGGCTCCAACGCGCTGGCCACCGCAGCGGCTCCCGCAGCACCGATTTGGTTGCCTGCATGTAGAGGAGAGAATATCAATACTAGACGTGGGTGAAAGAGGGAGGGGGGTGAGGTGGGGGGTCACTGGGCCTTGGGAGATTTCGATTTCAGGGTATACAAATTCTGGATACAATAAAATCAGGTTAAAGTGAAACGAAAGAAATCCGAATTCCGAAGGTTGAAATAAGATAAAAAAATATTGGTGGCGCAGTTGGGATGCTGTGGGGAGGGATGACGAAAAGGTTGAGCGAAACGGAAAGAGTCGAATTTCAGCGTGTCAGGTGCACAACCGTCGACTTTGTAAATTTCAAATAAAGCGTTCCATTTCGAAGGCGCATCGGAAAGGCCGAGTCTGCTTAAGTTGATGTCAGCGGTTGTGGGGCGGTGCACAAAAAAGCGCCGGAAGCGCCATCGTTGCAAGTTGGAATGACCATCAAAACACAGCAGTCAGTCGCCGTAAATCATTTCGAGGGTCAAAGAGTTGAGCGCGGACGGTATTTCGAAAACACATAAATTACGCGAGACATCGTACAAAGTCCCATTTTGTAATCAACATTTAGCGATAACAGACGATGTCGTCGTTTAAAATTCATAAAATTTTAGGAAATGATCGAATTGGTCGGAAATTCGGAAACAAATACTGCGCACTTAAAATTGATTGAAGGAGAAGAGGGTGTGGATGATCGGCAGTACACACGAGCAGCCTCATTCTCCCTCTATCACAACCATCAACACCAGCGCCCACTCACCATTAAGACGCAGCCCCGTCAGTGCGGTGGAGGGCGTCCAGCTGCCGTCCCCATTCCTCCTCGGCTCCAACGCGCTGGCCACCGCAGCGGCTCCCGCATCGCCGATTTTGTTGTCTGCAATCAAGAAAGCGAAGCGGATGGAGGAGTCGATGGTGGCGGGTGAGTGAGAGGGTGACACCGACACGTTGGGGTCACTGGCTATCAATGAACAACACAACTAGAGGATATGTGGAGAAAAGAAAGAGGACATCCCTGCGTTTTTAGGATAAGTGCATTTTAAGGTTTATCTTGTCACAATTTCATCGATTTCTTTATCTGAACTCACATGTTCACTCGACTCACCCAAAACGTTTTCAATTTAATTGACATTTTAAGTCTAAATGCAATAAGTGAACGGGCAGGATATTAGGAGCATACAAACGCTATTTGGATTTATTCATGGGGTTGTGGATGGATTTGATAAAGAAAACAAGGCTAAAAAATAAGCCTCGTTCCTCCGCCACAACCATCAACACCAGCGCCCACTCACCTGCAAGATCCAGCGCCGTCAGTGCGGTGGAGGGCGTCCAGCTGCCGTCCCCATTCCTCCTCGGCTCCAACGCGTTGGCCACCGCAGCGGCTCCCGCATCGCCGATTTGGTTGCCTTCATGGAGAGGGGACGTTATCAATGTTGGACGTGGGTGAACGAGGGAGGGGGAGAAGTGGGGGGGGTGGGGGGGGGTCACTGGGCGCTTTTCGCAGATTTCGATTTCAGGATAAACAAATTATGATTACATAAAAATCAGGTTGAAATGAAAGTAAAATAACACTAAACAATTGCTGTCGCTGTTGGGATGTTATGGGGAGGTAAGGTAATGGTAAAGCAATTGGAAATTCTGCAAGTTAAAAAATATTTCTGTCGGTGTTGGGATGTTCCGTGGAGGGATGACACAAGGTGAAACGGAAAGACTCATCTTTCAGCGTGTCAGGTGCACAACTTGATGGCTAAACAGTGCTTCATTCTCGACCTACTCGTGCAAAATAGGGGGCGAACATATTGGGGGATCCAAAACACGGCATGACTGGTAATTTATGTTGCGGCACAAGAGATCAATCACGGCACAAAATCAGCGCCCACTCACCTTCAAGACGCAGCACCGTCAGTGCGGTGGAGGGCGTCCAGCTGCCGTCCCCATTCCTCCTCGGCTCCAACGCGCTGGCCACCGCAGCGGCTCCCGCATCGCCGATTTTGTTGCCTGTATGTAGAGGGGACGTTATCAATGTTGGACGTGGGAGATAGAGAGGGGGGGGGGGGGGGTTACTGGGCGTTCGCAGATTCCGATTTCAGGATAACAAAACTATGATTACAAAAAAGTCAGGTTGAAATGGAAGTAAAATAACACAAAATAATTGCTGTCGTTGGGATGTTCAGTGGAGGGATGACGCAAAGATGGAACGAGAATTATTTTTTCGGCAGCAGCAGTTTCAACAGCAGTCGCGATGGGCATCGGCACGTGTCGACACTTCAGATTTCATCGACGACAATGAAAGGGCAGAATGATACATACATGTCAAGATCGATCACCGACCCGCCATCCTCACCCGACGCCCATTCGATAACATAGCAATCACTCACCATCAAGACGCAGGTCCGTCAGTGCGGTGGAGGGCGTCCAGCTGCCGTCCCCATTCCTCCTCGGCTCCAACGCGCTTGCCACCGCAGCGGCTCCTGCATCGCCGATTTGGTTGCCTGCATGTAGAGGGGACGTTATCAATGTTGGACGCGGGAGAACAAGGGAGGGGGGGGGGGGGGGGGGGGGGGTCATCATTGGGCGTTCGTAGACATCGATTTCAGCATCAATAAATGATTACAAACACACTAAGTTACATATGCAAAGCTTAAATGAAATGATATTACATGAATACAATAAATATTAACTGAAGCAAATCATCCGAATATCATGGGAGGGATGTTATCATGGGAGGTGGCTGCGGGCGGAGCTGATCAAAACTATCCAATGCTACGAACGAGTGAATTGTCTTGTAATTCTATCATTACATAATAGCGATTCAACAGCGACACGCTCGTCGTTGTATAGCTGAAGTGCTATTACTCCGTTGTTCGACGACCAACAATGGATACTCACGAGCAGCCTCATTCCTCCTCTGTCACAACCATCAAAATCAGCGCCCACTCATCTCCAAGCCACAGGACTTACCAACAAACATGTGCAACACGTTCACCGAATACTCGACAGCTCATCCACTGAGTTTCAACATCAGTGGCGATGGGCATCGGCACGTGTCGACTCTTCAGATTTCATCGACGACAATAAAAGGGCAGAATGATACATACATGTCAAGATCGATCACCGACCCGCCATAACAACCCGATGCCCATTCGGAAACAAAACAATCACTCACCACTAAGCCACAGCTCCGTCAGTGCGGTGGAGGGCGTCCAGCTGCCGTCCCCATTCCTCCTCGGCTCCAACGCGCTTGCCACCGCAACGGCTCCCGCATCGCCGATTTGATTGCCTGCATGTAGAGGGGACGTTATCAATGTTGGACGCGGGAGAACGAAGGGGGGGGTCACTGGGCGCTCGCAAGCCCTCGATTTCAGTATCAATAAATGATTACAAACATATTAAGTTCCATATGCAAAGCTTAAATGAAATGATATTACATGATTAAATGAAACATATATACTCAAACAAAAGTTCCGAATATTATGGGAGGGATGTTATTATGGGAGGTGGCTGCGGGCGGAGCTCATCAAAACTATCCAATGCTACGAACGAGTGAATTGTCTTGCAATTTTGTTATCATCAAGGGGCGCTTCAACAGCGAGACGCACGTCGTTGTATCGCTGAAGTGGTCTTCCTCCGTTGTTTGTGGCAGGGGCAGAGATGAGGTGCGGCTCGGTGTGAGTCGACAAAGAAGATAGGAGGGCATGGTGAGGGGCTGCCACGAGGGTTTAGGGTTTAAGCGTGGCCGAAAAAGGAAACGCATGGCTAAACAGTACCTTGCAAAATGCTCATTCTATACATACATGCTTGCTTAGGGTTTGTGAATAACAGGTTCGAAACACATCTTGGACATTGCTTGATGACAGTTCTACTTTGTTTGCCATCCACGTTCAAAACAGGGGGATCCGAAACACGTGGTTACCATCGTATTATTCTCGTGGTTGAAAGGGGACCAAAAGGAACGTCTCATACGAGAAACGCAAGAGCGAATCGCGAATTGCCAGTTTAGACGGCATTCAATGACATGATGAATGAAAGGTTAGAGCGAAATGGAAATATTCGTCATTCAGCGTATCAGGTGAACAACCGTCGAGTGAGTAAATTTCAAATAAAGCGCTCCACTTCAAAGGCGCTTGGGAAAGGCCGAGAAACTGTCACTTTGTAGTCGGTCTGCTCAAAAGGATGTTAGACGTGGTGGTGGTGGGGGTGGTGCACAACAAAGCCCCGCAAGCGCCACCGGAGAGCTAATGGATGCTCGAGTCGTAAGTTTGAATGACCAGCCACTCGCCCCTGTGGATGAGGTTGTAAGAAAAAATATGCAACAAATGGGCGATTAATCTGATAAATTGACTTCGACGGTCGGACGATGCTTATGGAGGCGAAAGACATTGGACGACCACCGACGGATACACACGAGCAACCTCATTCTTCCACTGGCGCAACCATCAAAATCAGCGCCCACTCACCATGAAGATACAGCGCCGTCAGTGCGGTGGAGGGCGTCCAACTGCCGTCCCCATTCCTCCTCGGCTCCAACGCGCTGGCCACCGCAACGGCTCCTGCATCGCCGATTTGGTTGCCTGCATGTAGAGGGGACGTTATCAATGTTGGACGCGGGAGAACGAGGGAGGGGGGGTGAGGTGGGCGGTCACTGGGCGCTTTTCGCAGATTTCGATTTCAGGATAAACAAATTATGATTACAAAAAATCAGGTTGAAATGAAAGTAAAATAACACTAAACAATTGATGTCGATTTTGGGATGTTATGGGGAGGTAAGGTAATGGTAAAGCAATTGGAAATTCTGCAAGTTAAAAAATATTTCTGTCGGTGTTGGGATGTTCCGTGGAGGGATGACACAAGGTGAAACGGAAAGACTCATCTTTCAGCGTGTCAGGTGCACAACTTGATGGCTAAACAGTGCTTCATTCTCGACCTACTCGTGCAAAATAGGGGGCGAACATATTGGGGGATCCAAAACACGTCATGACTGGTAATTTATGTTGCGGCACAAGAGATCAATCACGGCACAAAATCAGCGCCCACTCACCATCAAGACGCAGCACCGTCAGTGCGGTGGAGGGCGTCCAGCTGCCGTCCCCATTCCTCCTCGGCTCCAACGCGCTGGCCACCGCGGTGGCTCCCGCATCGCCGATTTTGTTGCCTAAATGAAAAGGAGATGATATCAATGTAAGACTTGAAAGAACGAGGGGGGGGGGGGGTGGTGAGGTGGGGTGTGGCTGGGCGCTCGCAGATATCGATTTCAGTATCAACAAATTATGATAATAAACATATCAAGTTCCATATGAAAAGAGTAAATGAAATGATGTTAATATCATATTCACTGAAACAAAAGTTCCGAATTTAATGGGAGGGATGTTAATATGGGAGGTGGCTGCGGGCGGAGCAGATCAAAACCATCCAATGCTACGAACGAGTGAATTGTCTTGTAAGTATGTTATAATTTAGTAGCGATTCAACAACACGCTCGTCGTTGTACCGCTGAAGTGGTTTTCCTCAGTTGTTATTCCGTTGTTCGTGGCAGGGGCAGAGCAGAGGAGCGGTTCGGTGTGAGTCGATAAAAAAGGTAGGACATGAAAAGGGGACAACAAAGTCCGCCGCACACGAGATTCGCCCATGTGGATGTTGTAAAATAAAACATGCAACGAATGGGCGATTAATATGATTAGCTGATTTGGACGGACGGTTGATATTTATGATCGTGAATAGGCATTCGACGACAAGCAATGGATACACACGAGGAGCCTCACTCTCCCTCTGTCACAACATCAAAATCAGCGCCCACTCACAAAAAAGACGCAGGTCCGTCAGTGCGGTGGAGGGCGTCCAGCTGCCGTCCCCATTCCTCCTCAGCTCCAACGCGCTGGCCACCGCAGCGGCTCCCGCATCGCCGATTTGGTTGTCTGCATGTAGAGGAGTGAAGCGGAGGGAGAAGGCGATGGTAGCCGGTGAGTTAGAGGGCACAATCAAACGGGAGATGTGAGCAATGTTGGACGTGGGTGATCGAGCGAGGGGGGTGAGGTGCGGTGGTATTGATATTCAGAATAAGCAAATTATGGTAGTGTCAGGAGGAATAGGAATATGTACTGAGAGGATGGAAGGACACGACGGGTGTTGGTTATAAAACGCGAAAGGTATCAACGGATACACACGAGCAACCAAATTACTCCTCCGTAACAACCATCAAAATCAGTACCCACTCACCATTAAGAGTCAGCGCCGTCAGTGCGGTGGAGGGCGTCCAGCAGCCGTCCCCATTCCTCCTCGGCTCCAACGCGCTGGCCACCGCAGCGGCTCCCGCATCGCCGATTTGGTTGCCTGCATGTAGAGGAGATGGTATCAGTGTTGGTCGTGGGTGAACAAGGGAGGGGGTGAGGTGGGGGGGGTCATCATTGGGCGTTCGTAGACATCGATTTCAGTATCAACAAATGATTACAAACACATTAAGTTACATATGCAATGCTTAAATGAAACGATATTACATGAATACAAACATATTAACTGAAACAAAAGATCCGAATATTATGGGAGGGATGTTATTATGGGAGGTGGCTGCGGGCGGAGCTCATCAAAACTATCCAATGCTACGAACGAGTGAATTGTCTTGCAATTTTGTTATCATCAAGGGGCGCTTCAACAGCGAGACGCACGTCGTTGTGCCGCTGAAGTGGTTTTCCTCCGCTGTCCGTGGCAGGGGCAGAGCGGAGGTGCGGCTCGGTGCGAGTCGACAAAGAAGATAGGAGGGCATGGTGAGGGGCTGCCACGAGGGTATAGGATTTAAGCGTGGCCGAAATCGAAAGGTATGGCTAAACGGTACCTTGCTAAATGCTCATTCTATACATACATGCTTACTCAGGGTTTGTGAATAACAGGTTCGAAACCCATCTTGGACATTGATTGTTGACGGTACTACTTTGTTTGCCATTCACGTTCAAAACAGGGGGATCCGAAACACGTAGTTACCTCGAACGGACCGTTTCAACGGCATTCAATGGCATGATGAATGAAAGGTTAGAGCGAAATGGAAATATTCGTCATTCAGTGTGTCAGGTGCACAACCGTCGTGTGAGTAAATTTCAAATAAAGCGCTCCACTTCCAAGGCGCTTCGGAAAGGCCGAGAAACTGTCACTTTGTAGTCGGTCTGCTCAAAATGATGTTAGACGTGGTGGTGGGGGGGGTGGCGCACAACAAAGCCCCGGAAGCGCCTCTAGTGAGCTAATGGATGCTCGAGTCGTAAGCTTGAATGACAACCAAAACACAGCAGCCACTCGCCCCTGAGTTTGTGGTTGGAAGATAAATATGCAAAGAATGGGCGATTAATATGATTAGTTGCCTTGGACAGTCGGACGATGCTTATGGAGGCGAAAGATATTGGACGAGAGCCAATGGATACACACGAGCTGCTAATTTTTTCCTCACGTCACAACCATCAAAATTACCACCACTCACCATTAAGGGTCAGCTCCGTCAGTGCGGTGGAGGGCGTCCAGCTGCCGTCCCCATTCCTCCTCGGCTCCAACGCGCTAGCCACCGCAGCGGCTCCCGCATCGCCGATTTGGTTGCCTGCATGGAGTGGAGATTACATCAATGTAAGATTGGAAGAACGAGGGAGGGGGGGGTGAAGTGGAGGTGACTTGGCGCTCGCAGATATCGATTTCAGTATCAACAAATTATGATAACAAACATATCAAGTTCCATATGAAAAGATTAAATGAAATGATGTTCAATGATTACAAAGATATATACTCAAACAAAAGTTCCGAATATTATGGGAGGGATGTTAACATGGGCGGTGGCTGCGGGCGGAGCTGATCAAAACTATCCAACGCTACGAACGAGTGACTTGTCTTGTAATTATAATATAATTTAGTAGCGATTGAACAGCGATACGCTCGTCGCTGACGGCGGGTAAGTAAGAGGGCACAATCGATAAGGCGGAGTCACCACTGGCCTCCGAATGTGCATAACGCAACCGACGGACACGCGGAGTGGAAGAAGACAAACCCTAAAGTGCACTCTTGAGGTTTGTCTCGCATATTCATCGATATCCTCAAGACATCATACATTCACATTCTGTCACGACTCACCCAAAACGGATGTCTCTGGAAATCGGTTGCAGTGTTGAAAGACGAAAACCTGTATAATTAACGTCCGAAGAAAAGAAACGCGGGGAGGGTCCATTTTCTTGAGCTTCTTGATCGTCAGTGAACAAGGAAAAGAATATGTGATTGTGTGAGCGTTTGAATGTTTGCGATGACAAACGGTGTCGGCATCTTGAATTAAACAGACATTAACGTCCGAAAAATTCAAAAAATTGGTCGGATATGAGCGACACACAAACGCAATTGTGATTTATCAACGCAAAGGCTGTGGACGTGTTACATAACAACACGGATACAAACGAGTGAATAATCTGATAAATTGACTTGGACGGTCGGACGATGCTTATGGAGGCGAAAAGGTAATTGACCAGCAATGGATACACACGAGCAGCCTCATTCTTCCTCTCTCTCAAACATCAAGCTCAGCACCCACTCACTTTGAAGATACAGCCCCGTCAGTGCGGTGGAGGGCGTCCAGCTGCCGTCCCCATTCCTCCTCGGCTCCAACGCTCTGGCCACCGCAGCGGCCCCCGCATCGCCGATTTTGTTGCCTAAATGAAAAGGAGATGATATCAATGTAAGACTTGGAAGAACGAGGGAGGGGGGTGAGGTGGGGGGTGACTGGGCGCTAGCAGATATCGATTTCAGTATCAACAAATTATGATAACAAACATATATACTGAAACAAAAGATCCGAATATTATGGGAGGGATGTTAACATGGGCGGTGGCTGCGGGCGGAGCAGATCAAAACTATCCAATGCTACGAACATGTGACTTGTCTTGTAAGCATAATATAATTCAGTAGCGATTGAACAGCGATACGCTCGTCGCTGACGGCGGGTAAGTAAGAGGGCACAATCGATAAGGCGGAGTCACCACTGGCCTCCGAATGTGCATAACGCAACCGACGGACACGCGGAGTGGAAGAGGACAAACCCTAAACGGATGTCTTTGCTTGAAAATCATGGCCACGATAGACAAACCCTAAAGTGCACTCTTGAGGTTTGTCTCGCATATTCATCGATATCCTCAAGACTTCATATATTCACATTCTATCACGACTCCCACAAAACGGATGTCTATGGAAATCGGTTGCAGTGTTGAAAGACGAAAACCTGTATAATTAACGTCCGAAGAAACGCGGGGAGGGTCCATTTTCTTGAGCTCCTCGATTGTCAGTGAACAAGGAAAATATGTGATTGTGTGAGCGTTTGAATGTTTGCGATGACAAACGGTGTCGGCATCTTGAATAAAACTCAAAATAAAGTCTAAAAGAATTGAAATAATTGGTCGGATATGAGCGACACACTAACGCAATTGTGATGTATCAACGCAAAGGCGGTGGACGTGTTGCATAACAACACGGATACAAATGAGTGAATAATCTGATAAGTTGACTTAAGACGGTCGGACGATGCTTATGGAGGCGAAAGGTAATTGACGACTGTCGAAGGGTTACACGGAAATGCCATCACCGGGAATCGAACCCGGCACCTCCGTGTCCGGAGTCAAACGCCGTAACCAAGTACCGCGCCTAAAAGTCGGTACCCATTGGGGATATATCTCATATATATACCCCCGTACTGCCCGAGCAACGGGCTCCCGCAGTACATCCACTATTGGCGAGATAGTAGGGCCAAGACTCCCCCGGAGTACAACGTACGGATGTGTCCATTATCGTACCCACCACGGGGATCTCACAACACTCCCCCTAATGGACACCATCCGATCAACTCCGGTCAAACCCTACAAACCCGCGTCATACGCGGAGGGCCCATAACCTGTCGAAGGGTTACACGGAAATGCCATCACCGGGAATCGAACCCGGCACCTCCGTGTCCGGAGTCAAACGCCGTAACCAAGTACCGCGCCTAAAAGTCGGTACCCATTGGGGATATATCTCATATATATACCCCCGTACTGCCCGAGCAACGGGCTCCCGCAGTACATCCACTATTGGCGAGATAGTAGGGCCAAGACTCCCCCGGAGTACAACGTACGGATGTGTCCATTATCGTACCCACCACGGGGATCTCACAACAACGACCAGCAATGGATACACACGAGCAGCCTCATTCTTCCTCTCTCTCAACCATCAAGCTCAGCACCCACTCACTTTGAAGATACAGCCCCGACAGTGCGGTGGAGGGCGTCCAGCTGCCGTCCTCATTCCTCCTCGGCTCCAACCCGCTGGCCACCGCCGCGGCTCCCGCATCGCCGATTTGGTTGCCTGCATTCAGGACAGAACGGAGGTTGGATGAGTGGATATAACCGATTCCGTTGTCTGCAGTCAGATGAGAAGACGGATCGGACGCAAGTAAATGGGGACAACTTGCGTCGGTAATGAACAAAGAGGAAAAAGAGTCGCTATGCATCAGCTGAGAATACTCCAAATAATACAGTTCGTGTGAAATGCTCCTCTCAAATAAATGCTCGAGGCAAACATTCGCCATCTTTTACCATCAAAACCTCAATAATGTGATAAATTGACGTATAATAGTAATTAAAAAACACGGCAACAAGGGAGCGAATAATCTCAGAAATTTACTCACCCTCGAGGCCAAGCTGCGTCAGCGACGGCAGCACCTCCCAAGATCCGTCGAGGTTGGGGCAGGGCTGAAGAAGGGCGACGAGTGCGGTGACGGCCTCGCCGCCCAGCTTCCAACCTGTGACGGACGGGCATCGCACAAATGTTTGCATTTCACATGAGTGGTGTTGGGCAGAATATGCGGCTGCGGCGGTAAAAGATACGATATCAACAAAACTGGGGAGAGTCAATTTGGCCGGAGTTATGAGAATTATTCACAGGCATGAATCATCGACAAATCGGCTGAACCCTGAATTGAGAATGGAAACGGGACGCTCAACTGTGGTAAACACCGTTGCACTTCGATAAGTCACAACATTAATGACTCAGTGACAAACGACGGAGGTCACAATCGCATAATGATATTGCTTCACAAAACTAAAAAAACGAAATAAGGTGTGTGTGACACAAAAAACAGCCATGCACACAGTCGGTGCTGCGTTGAAGACTGCTCATGCGTCCCTCTTTACCTTCTAAGTCCAGCGTCGAGTCTGCAAAGCGCCACGACCAACTTCCGCCGGAGCGCACAGGCGTAAGTCTATCCAACAACAAGCCGTCCTTGTCTCTCTGGCGCCAATTCACATTTTTTGTAAGCTCGGCCGCCGCTTCCGCCACGTTCTGCTCGTGCGCCCGCAGGTCGGCCTCAGTGTGGCCCTGGCGTTGGAAAAGGGGAGGGTGGCATTCGAATTAAAAGAGGCATGGGGTGCCCGGGTTCGGCTTAAAACAAATATTTGATCGGGCTACAGTCGCGCGACCACAGTGTCCCTCCTGAGAGCCGACTTTTCTGAGTCGGTACTCTAAGTAGTACCTCCCACCCCCTCCCACCCCGTCCCGGAGGTGATAACAGGATCTTCGTCTTCGCGAGCCGATGACCCTAGCGTCTAGTTATATTTGACCTTGCATGATGATTGCGCCTTATAATTTAGTCCCCAGACTGTAGGTTTGCTTTTCGATTCTCGTGCCTAGGCTAGTAGTGGGTCAGTAGTGCAGGGGTTACTCCCTACTGCGACGTCCAATCATACCAAAGACGTGTGTGGTTGCGTTGTCGTTACACCCTATGTTACCTACCTCCATCGTCTATCCGCACCTCCCTTGAAGAGCACAAAGGCTAGACACGGTCAAGTTCCGTGCAGTCGCCATGCTTCCTACGGCGTAGTTCTACCTGTACGATTTTTATTTTACAGCGCGCTGGCGGGGCTATAGGCGCGTGCAGCCCTTGTTGGTATTCTTCCGAATCCCTTTCGTTACTTTACCGGTCAGCGGTGCACGGTCTAGCCACATGTTACCTGCCGTCCTGCCACGCAAATTAATTATGCAGCAAGCATAGAAAGAAAACCATGGGCATATTACATTCCGCGTCGCATAGCCCTAATAACCATTCGGTAACCCTAGCCACCATGTTATGAAGACAGTGCTATGATGTTGCTGAGCTAGCTACCAACGGTCATTCCCGCATGTTGTTGCCCAAGTTTTTTCGCTACAGCGCAAGACTACCTCCCGCCCTGTCAAGTGTCTTCGACTTCTCCTCGCAGTTAGAATAGGGTTTAGTTTTGAAGGTTTCCACAGAAAGTACACCCTCGATGGGGGTGGTCATACACAACAGACAGAGCTGACATACAAATACAGAAATCCCCCCGCCTCCCCGCGTAAGTCTACGCCAAAACTCGGTACCTAGAGCTGATAAGTTAAAGGCCCTTTCTATCAGCAGTTGGCGGTGGGGATTATGTGAAGTAGGGATAAGTTATATCGGGCGGCAGGGTAAAAAGCTGTACTCGCATTAACCCTTAACCCATAACTCGGACAAATCAGCTGATGAAAAGGCCCTTTTTACGCCTCAATCTGATACAGGATGGCGCCAGCTGAGAAGTCCATCTGACAAATTGAAATTGAAATTGAAATTGAAATTGTTTACAACATGTACCGTATGCGCCGGTTTTTCACCAAAAAACCGGATGCGTCGGCTGCTGTCTCTGGGCCCTCCCAACTACGTCAAACAGGGAACTTACAAGTCAGGGCTAGACCGTGAACCTCCTATGTCCAACCTCTCCAAGTGTGGTCAGGGGTGTTTTACTCCCCCCCGGGGAGGGTCTGGAGTGTTTGACAGGTGGTGTGCAAGAAGGGGCATGGGTGGGTCATTATGCGGATGCGTGGCGAGTGGTCATGCGTGATTTGGTGCGGTAGACAAGGAGGAGATGGTGCAGCCATTGGACGGTGTGTGTATGGAGGGTGGATAGGATGCGAGATGTGTCAAGGCGAGTTTTGGTGATGAGTTTGTCCGGAGGGTCGGTGCGGAGGGTGAGTAGGGAGGTGAGACTTTCGATGGTGGATGAGTGCGGTGTGCCCGTGCGGCTCATGACTATGGGTAGGATGTCGACCTCTGTACCTGGCCAGTGGTTGCGTATGGCGTTTGCGAGGGGTGTGTATTTGTCCCTAATCAAGCGGGCTGTGTGTGAGAGGTTGTGATCGGTACAGTATTTCCACTCCCCTATCTGAATTTTTCTGATAGACGAGTATCTACGGCGTCCGTTGGTGTGGCCCACGAAGCGAGGTTCGAGGAGGCGAATGAAATCGGGTTTATGTGCCGGGGGACGCAGCGCAGGAGGGAGGATGTCGGAGGGGAGGATAGCGGGACAAGAGGTTAGGGAGTCGGTCGAGAGACCTTCATCAGCACCAACGAGGCGGGTAGGCATGTGGGAGGGGTGTAGAGGATGACAGTCAAGAGGGGTGGAGGAGGTGGTGGGGTGGGTGAAAGATTTGATGGGTTTATTACCGAAGTCCGCAGTGATAGTTTCCCATCGACCGCCATTGTGGCGCTCGAGGAGAGACAGTAGGAGTTGTAGCGCGCTGTTGTGTCGGTCCTGTCTCAGTCCAGACATGGATGGGCAGTTACCGGCCATGTGGCCGTTGCTGGTGAATTGGCCGCACATTGGACATCGCAGGGTGGGATTGTGTGTGAGGAGGCGGGTGTTGTGGACGCCCCAAATGAATTCTTGTTTGTGGGTGAATTGTGTGTTGGTGAGGGATGAGTGTTTTTTGTGAAAGGTGAAGTCGGCACCATCCGCCGCTGCGCGGGCGAGTAGGGCGCCGTGTTTGGATGATTGTGAGAGGGGTATAAGTGTGTGTTTGCAGCTTTGTGTGTGTGCGTCGGCTTTGAGGTTTGTGTATATGTGGGGTATAGGTTCGCCTAGGGTTTGTGGTATGAGGGTGTAAGGCCAGGTCCAGTGTCCAATGGACACCTCCGAGCCTGTGGTGTATGTTGTATCTGGTGGGTGGCCATCAGCGACCTGGTTAGCGAGTGTGTCTGCGAGTTCGTTGCCGAGTGAATGGTTGTGTGCTTTGATTTTACCTAGATGTGTGCGGATGCCCGCTTCGCAGCGGGTTTTGAGGGTGTGTGTGATGGAGAGGAGTGTGTCTCGGTGGATGTTGTGCCTGTAGGCGGAGGGGCAGTTAAGGTAACCTTGTATGAGGCGTAGGGAGCACGCACTGTCGGTAAGGAGGTGGGTATGTCCTAGTTGGAGGCCAATGGCGATACCAGCTAGTTCGGCACGATTTATGGTATGGGAGGGGGGGGTAGAGGTCACCAAGATTCTGATGTTGGTGTCCGAGGCGGGGTGGGTGGCTGCCGCTCCAAGAGGGGAATTGCCTCCTTTTTTCGAGCCGTCTGTGTATACGAAGTCCTGCGTGGTCCAAGCAAGGATTCCTCTGGTCGGGGAGTAGGTTAGTCGTGTGCGTTCTTGTAGGGGGTGGGTAAGGGGGTGGGTGGGGTTGGGGGGAAGGTGGTATATGCCCGCGGAGTGTGGGGTGTAGGAGGTGGTGAGGTGTGATGGTGGGGTGTTGATGGTGGGGTTTGGTAGGTGTGTGTCGTAGATAGATTCTAGGGTGTTGTGGAGTGCGGTCATGGCTGTGTGCGAGGGAAGGTTGTGGAGTGCGAGTGTGTTAGCGACGAGGTAGATGTCTACCTTCCAGCGTGTGCCGAAAGGGGTGGGGGTGGGGTGGCCGGTGTGTTGGTCGGGGGGTAGGAAGGTGTTCGCATCGTTGGGGAGGGTGTATAGGTGGTGTGTGTATGGGGAGTTGATGTATTTGGAATGGCGGTATGGTGTGTGTTCCCATCGGGGGAGAATGAGGATGGTAGCGCTGGGTGTGTGTGTGGCTGTAAGGTGTGCGCTGCAGATGGCATGTTCCATGGCTCGGCGCATGCATTCGTGGTCATATTCGGGGTTAGCAATGTTGGTGCCGTGCCATGTGTGTGGAGCATTACTGCCGCTGGATGAGAAGACTATGTCTTCTGGGTAAAGCGAATGATAGGTGTGTGAGTGGAGTGATTTGTTGAGGGGGTCGGAGTAGAGTTCTGTCTGGATGTTGAATGTGTGGCGCAGAGCCGAGAGGAGGTCCTCTCTAGTGGCCCATCTGTTGCGTGTGGTGGTGGTGGGTGTGGGGGATTGGATTTCCGACCGGGAGCCTAGACGATTGAGGAGGCGATAGACCTCCTCTTCGAACGTGTGGTGTGAGAGGTCTGGGCGAAAGAGTTGGTATAGATGACGGATGCGGGGACCGTTTAGGGTGGTGACCGCGCGGCCGTCGGGAGTGCAGAGTATGGTTGTGTCGGGGAGTGATGGATGTGCGTGGATGGCGAATTTACCGGTAGGGAACATGTCAAGGTCAGGGTTAATGGGGTCGTGGTTGAATGTGATTAGGGGGTGTGACCACGGAGGAGGTCCGGGTTCTGGCAGGATGGGGGCGGTGGAGGGGACAAAGCCAGAGTTAAATGCGGTGAGGGCGGTGGGGCCGGAGGGGGTCTCACTGATGGTGTCGTGGAGTTGAAGGCATGGGGCCCATTGGACCTCGTGGAGGTGTGTGAGGTCGTGTTGTTGGCCGCGAGCACACCAGTCGCATTGCCATGTGGCAGGACCCTGAGCTGGGCGGCATTGTGAGTGGATAGCAAAGTGCGGGCATGTGGAGCAGGTGGAGGAGGGTTCCAGGTGAAGAGGGTTGTGGCAGAGGGAGCAAGCAGTGGGGGAGGGGTGGGGTAGGGTTACCGATGTGGGGGTGGAGGAGATGATTCGGAAGCCTTCGTCGAGTTGGAGTTGGATGTCCCATTCTGTGAGGTGTTCCGGGGCCCATTCGACCATGTACTGTGTTTGTCCGTATTCTGTGTCTTTGTGTTTGG
>JAPMLY010001054.1:0-61780 GCA_026401115.1 Tetraselmis chui | reverse complement strand
GAGCAGGACCGGTAAGCAGGTGTCCGTCTTGGAAGAGCGGGCGGGGCGGGTGGCCTGTGTCGATTTTGAGAGGGGAACGAGTCGTATTTCGATCAAAGAGAGTGTTAAGGGTGAGGAGGGGAGAAAATGAAGTATTCGGGCAGTAACGGTGGACCGAGTGGCTGCAATGGCTATATCTTTAGATACTGAGAAATCGTGTGTGTGTGTGTGTGTGTGTGTGTGTGTGTGTGTGTGTGTGTGTGTGTGTGTGTGTGGATTTTTGAGGGGATGGGGATGGGAGGGTGCTGACGATTGGATGGCAGATGTTATGGACGATGGGGTAAAAGATGAGCGCATTGATGGACCGTAACACGCGGGAAAGGGAGGCGGGCGGGCGAAGTGATGACAAACAGGCTAGGGTTGACATTGAGAGGAGTACATCATCACAAAGGGGGCGACTGAAAACTGAAAGAAGAGAACGAAACCAGAGGTTCTTGGAGCCTGGCGATGGTACCCTCGACGCCAACGCTAGCGAAGAATAGAAGCGAGCAAAAACCAGTATAATATGAAGGTACAAGTATGCATGTGTGTGTGACTGGGAGTGAGGGGGGGGGGGGGGGGCACTGACGAGGACGAGGAAGACGAAGCAAAAAGGGGAAAGACAGCTGAGAGCTATTGAGGACGGACAGAGAGAGGAGGAATGAGGGAAGCGTGTGTTCAGTGAAGGGGGGAGGGGAGGGTTGTCAGCGAAACATTTGAGCGGAAAGCATTATGAAGAGGTTGGCGGGAGTGGGAGGAAGTCCGGGAATATTGATTGAGGGCGGCGAAGTAGGATGGATGAAGACAGTGAAGTGTGAGACGTAAGGAGCAGGGTGATGGAGGGCGGTAGCTGTGGAGAGAAGGGGTTGGTTAGCAGGAGGTTTGTGGTTGAGGAATTAGATCGAAGGGAATCACCACCTTCCCCAAAGCAAAAAAATGCCGCCTCCACTCCTTTCGCATTCATTCTAACACACAGTGACGCAAACGTAGACACACACACGCACAAACACAATTATACTAAATACTTTTAACCCACACACAGATATAGACACACAAGCACAGACTCGCACAAAAACAAAATCTACTGAGTACATTTCAACCTACACACATAAACACAAAAACTCTCACTCACGTAACCATAGGAAGTACATCCAGTAATACTATGTGTGTGCGTGTGTGTGTAATTGCGCGTGTGTCTATGTCGATATCACTGTGCAGGGGAAGCAGGGTGGTTGTGAAGGACACGGTGTTGCAAAGAGGTGTAACGGTCATTGATTGGGAACTCTTTACCGGTCCGAGAATGAAGTAAGGGTGGCGTGGGGCATGGAACTGGAATTGGTTAAGGATTTGAGAGGGTGTGACAAGGAGAGGGGCTGATAAATGAATCAAGAGGTGGAAGTCGTGCAACTGCCATAAATGGTCGTAAGTGCGGATGGAGGGCGTGGAGGGGATGGAAAAAGTTGGTGAAGTTTGTGGGAAGGAGGAAACACGCCATGACTGGGACGAAAAATCACGTGAAAATAAAGACGACAGGACCGGAGGCGGCATTTTCTAGTCTGGGGGAAGGTGGTGATGAAGTAGAATGGGAGGGAAATGCGGAATATGAATTCATCTGGGAAGGCGGGACTGGATGAAAAAGGTGTGGGGGGGAGGGATGAACACAGCACATGTAGGGAGGTGTGGTTGGAGGAGAAGGGGAAAAGGAGGGACTAGGAGTTGGCCAGTGCGCGAGGGCAGGGGAACAGGAGGAGGGGCATTCTTCACGGATGTGGGAGTGGGCGTGACGAAAGATTGAATGGGGGAGACGGTAAAGAGCGGTCGAAACGTAAGTCAATTTACGGAAAATAAAAGGAACAAAGAACAAGTGGGATTGGAAAATGCAGTGGTAAGCGTTGGGAGTGGAAAACGATGGAGGAAAGGCGTGTGTCAGAGAATTGGGGGGAAAGGGCGAGGCAAGTAAGCACGCAAAGGGGGGGGGGGTAAGAATTTACATTGTAATGGAGACGGGAATGAACGGGGATGGGAACAAAAAATCATGAGTGGTCAGATAATGGAAAGAGTAGGCACCAAAAAACAAAACAGACACATGGGGGGACAAGATAACTGACAATCATTAGGGGAAGTGTTACTGCAGGACAAATTGTATGTGTGTGTGTGTGTGTGTTGGGGAGGGGGGGGGGGGTTAACATTTGGTGTATGGGCGAGTGAGGAGGAACGGAGAGGGTAGGCGGGAGAGATTGACAGGGGCAAGGGTGATATGAATAGAAGGTCCAAATAATAGATGGCAAAGAATTAGAATGCAAGGTGGGACTGGTAGGAGCGGATGGGGGCGAACGGCATGGACAGCAAAGCGGGGGTGGTGGAGGATGGAAATGTGACACGGAGGAGAGGGGTGGAGAGCGAATGAAGTCATTTGTTAAATTGTGTAAAATCAAGACAAAAGGGGGGAGTGTCTTGATTGGATGATAGAGCGGAAAGGAGAGAGGAAGGGGAAATAGCAGAGAGTGGGATTGAAAAATTGAGCGAGCATACCAAGACATGTTGGGAACCCGAGAAAAAGTGAGACTGACGGAGGAATAGAAAGAAGTAATGGAGAGGCAGCAGTTACTGGAAAAGGTCGGGACTGCCGAAAAATAGGACAAATGAGTGACGAGTAGAGAATCATTGGGGGAAAGTGGGTGGAGATAAAGAGGATGAATGAGAGTGATGGATGGGCGATAGGAGCAGGAAGGAGCTGCTGGGAGGGAGAGAGAGAGCAGAAGAAGGGCATTTGCTAGGAAAGGGGGGTGTGAAAATGACAAAGGGCGGAAGCAGAACAGAGTTTCAATGCTGCTAAATGACAGACAAAGGAACGGAAAGTGGGATTGACAGGAGTGGATGGGACGACTGGACATTACAGCACAGCGGGAGTAGTGGGGATTGAATGAGGCACAAGAAGGGGCAAGGTGAATAAGAGAAGGCAGCTGGAAGACATAATTAAGGAAAGGCAAAAAGGGGAGGGAAACAAGGGAAAGCATATGTACCACGGAAACGGGGAAATACAATTCAGCGACATGAACAAGAGTGAATTGGGTGAGTGGGTGATTAGAGGAAAGGTGTGAGAAGCAGGTGTGCATGGGTCGTGTTGGTGGCAGACGCGCCTGTATTGATAGTCCCAACGTCGCCACAGTGGGGCCCACCAGAATGACGGCCCGAGCCCAAAGGTAGTCCGTCAGCACATTGTCAAAAAGACCTGAAAAATAACGGTGAAGATGTGATATTGCCATTGTCAATGTCGTCCATTCGCGCCGCCTTCTGTCTCGACCAATTGACGCAGATGCGGAGGAGGCCACCACGGCAGCCTGGAATGCCCTACACCTCTATATAGATGAGAGGCAGACTGATTAGTTGGGCAGCGGTGGGGCTGCTGACCTTTCATGAGCGTCCACCCGTAAGTCTTTCCCGAAACATCCTCCAATCGCAGGCTGCCGTCCAGCTGCAGCGCAATGAGCACGGGCCCAACTCCCGTCATGATGAGCAGACCCATGAATCCAAAGAACTGTGACATCCCGAGCGCCTGCCACCCACAGCAACCGGCAACCAATCACACATATTCAGCAATAACATAGGTGTCATCCGAACAACGCTGCCGCTCGCAAAGAGGTGACAGTGGGGTGGGGTTGGGGTACCTCATCGTGCGGGAGGCACTTCTTGATGGCCAGCGTGTAGGCGGCGTAGAAGAAGCTGGATATGAGGGTGAGGGCGTCGCCCCAAAGGCTGCCTGCTTTTGAGGAGGACTGGTCAGCGAGGCCGACACATGAGGTTCCTGCAGCAAAATGCAAATACATTAAAAGTGCAACACACACACACACACGCGCGCGCGGGCTGCTTGTTGACGCCACAGCAGGTACAGACACAGGTGGACAAAGGAGAGAGGGAAAGGTAACATGGGGGAGACCAGAGAGGGCGGTGGGGGGGGGGGGGGGGGGGGGGGGGGGGGGGGGGGGGGAGTGAATGACAGTGAACAAGAGGTGCCCCCTGCTCCTCCCTTAATCTCACCAGCCATGCACATTACGACGCACAGCAGCTTCTGCGTTGTGTACTTTTCGCCCAGAAACAGCACGGAGCCGAGGAAGGTGAACATGGAGGCGGCTGAGGAGAGCACGGTGTTGGAGGTGACTGAGGTGAGGGAGAGGGAATGGTTGAAGGTGAACTGTGCCAAAAACCACAGCGGTGCCACCTGCGCAGCCATAACGCAGGTAGTTCTCGAATGCATATCAAGTGAGCTTGGCATTGAGAGCCACTCTGCGAAACCACTCTCATATATAAACCTTCTGAAGTGTACGTGTGTCTGTCTGTTTGATGCTCTCACCAGCAGCGCCGCCTTGAATGTCTTCCCCGAGGAGTAACGCTCCACACACTGTGTGGCAGGGAGGAGTGCCCCGCCCTCTCGGGGCGGCTCCAGCAGAGGTCCTACGCCCGCTTCGTCAGGCAACTCATGGCATGCGTCCCCTCCATTCCTACGAGAACCACAGCGCAGCATCACATGTCGCAATCCTCATTCCTCCCTCTTTCTCCTCTTTCTCTCTCTCACACCTTTTTCATCTATCCATCTACCTGTCTCTTCCTGTCGATCTATCCCTCCCTCTCTCACCCTTTCTCTCTCTCTATATCAATCTCGCTCTCTGTATCTCTCATCTTCCCCTCTCCCTTTCATCTATCTCTCTCTCCCTCTCCCCCCACCCCACAAGACAGCCATGAAACAAATGGAAAGAATGAATATACGACAGTGCAGAGCAAATGACGGAAAACACTACCCCGTGAATGATGCACACGCCAACAGCTCCTCCCTGACACATCAGATTCAGCGCTTGGCTATGGGGTCAGCATGTGCATTGGTATGCCTAAGTCTGAAGCCTGCGGTTGGATTTGTGTGTGTGTGTGTGTGTGTGTGTGTGTGTGTGTGTGTGTGTGTGTGTGTGTGTGAAGGGGCGCTCACCCGCTTTGACTCGCAACGCCACCGCGCGCTTTTCCGTGACTGCAGGCCTGCCACCTCACGCACAGCGCGAAGATGGGGAGGTAGAGGCTGAACATGGAGTTGGCGATGTAGGTGAGGGGGAGGGGGCCCAGGCCGCCGCTCTCGATGCCTTGCACCAGAAAGGAGGCGGCCACCCATATCAGCGCGGTGGTGACCACGAAGCTGAGCCCTTTCACGTAGAGAGGGTCCATAGCGAAACTGCGCAGCCGACGCGCGCGCAGCACTTTACGCACGCTCCCCTACGGCTTGGGACAACGGCCACCTCCCGGCTGTGAAAGCAGGGCGCCACGCCTTCAGCTCTGCCGCGCGACCGGTGCCCAGGTATGCAGGTGACGGAGCGGACTACTTGGAACAGCAACGGGTTTGACCTATGTCGCACGGCGCTTCGACGTACGTACATGTACAGATACGAAAGGAGAAATGAGCTGACGAGGCAGCGATCGCCGTGCGCCGCCCGCCGCCCTGGGCAGAGTTTCACCACCGGCTAGCTGGTTATCAGTGTCGCGGCTCTGTTGGAAAAGTGAGAAATGTGGCTTGCAAAGGGCGCTCTCCGTTGAGACTTCAATATTACGTAGTAGCGCTTGAGGCGATGCCGAGCACGCGCTGATGGCGACGAGTCCCTCCTGGTACTCGCGGCGGTTGGCGTCGTCGTCAACGACATCACACGGTCCCGCACGAGATAGGGCGCCCAAGAGCACGACCGGACTGATCAGACTCTGTAGTAGCAGTACCTGTACGACATGGGGAAGTTTTATCGTCGATAGCGGATGAAATCAGGTTTTTGTTTTTTAAGATTTACGTCGATCACCAGCACATCAGTATAATTCATATCGGTTTTCTCAATTTTTATAAATATAAGAAATATATCTGTACATTCACCACCGGAATTTTATCAAATATTTCGTATTGATATTCTGCTAATCGATACTGTTTTGTCGGACGTTTATCGGAGTTCTCTTCTGTGGCGATGGTACGTATTGCCCTACACACAAAGAAAATTCCACTACCGCGGGCAGGATAGTTTACCTATGAGTGCGCAGGGCCCGCAGAGACACTGCCCCCTCAAAAACTACAGGCACAGGCGCGTCGCTGCCGTTATTTCTACCTGTTCGCTGGCTGCTTCTGTCAGGAGTGCAAGGTAGAACTGGTGGCTTGAATTACGGCGCTCATAGAGAGAGTCCGCGCCCTCGGGGCGCCGCGGTCGGCAAGATGGTGAAGACGAAGGGCGGACGGCTGATGAACCCGGCGGACGCGTTCCGGAAGGAGCAGCGGAAGAAGGAGATCAAGCGCAACAAGCTCGAGCGCTCCTTCCAGCGTGATGTCGGGAGTAGTAAGAGCAAACCGGAGGAGCTGCTGGATCAGCTGAAGGAACTGGTGGAGCAGGAGCAGCGGGATGGGCAGCTGAGCCGAGCGGAGAAGCTCAGAAAACGAGTGCTACAGGACGCATACGAAATGTCAATGAAAAGACACAAGGCACGCCAAAGCCCCCACCCATCCCACGCAGTCCTGCACACCCGCTACCCATTTGGTGGCCTGCTTGGCCTCGATGGCTGCGCTATATTAAAGCTCAAGGGTCGCTGTGGAAGCCGTATGCGCCTTTTTTCGCGACCCTTATCCTATTCATTCCATTTTTTTTTTTTGCTTCCTTTTGGTTGGGAGCTATCAGGGGTTTGTGGCATGGGCAGTGCGGATTGCGTTGTTTGGTGGTCTGAGCTCCGTGAGGAGGGTCTTACTTGAGAGCATACTTTCACTGCTTGGCTACAGGAGGCTGCTGGGAGCTCAGGGGAGGGGAAAACGGTGGCCGCGACAGTGACCAACGCGTATGGGCACGGCGTGCCTGAGGGCAGAATAGAGGACTCTGTGTATTACCACCCCATTCACAATCCAACCGCCACGCCACCCCCAGGGAAGCCGCAGCGCTACAAGTCCACCGTGAAGTATGCACCGCCGGAGGCGCCCCGTGCTGCCTCCTCCTCTGCACCGCTGCCCGTACCCGCCGCCCCTCCTCTTCCCTCTGGACCCGCACCCGAGGGCATCCCTGTCCCAGCTGCCCCCCCGCTTCCTGGTGGTCAGGCACCATACCATGATAACGGTGTGCCGCCAAATCTGATACGCACCCATTCTGACACATTTTGCATTGTTATCGTCGACTGTGCTGAGCACGCACAATCGCATTGACGCCTTCCTTCCTTTTTACACACTCAATAGTAGGCATACTCACTAACCCCCCTCCCCCCTTCACACACACACACGCATTCACGAATAACCAAAGATACACATCACGCAAATTCACATTGATCGTTTGTTTCATAAATACGCGCGGAAATGAGAATCAAATGCACAGAGCTACTATGTTTCACTCACGCAAACTCATGGCGTATATCATTCACGTGCGCAAACACGTGTGGAACCATGCACACACACACACACACACACACACACACACACACATTCACGAATAACCAGATACATCACGCAAATTCACATTGATCGTTTGTTTCATAAATACGGGCGCAAACGAGATTCAAATGCACAGAGCTGCTATGTCACACTCATGCAAACTCATGGCGTATATCATTCACGTGCGCACACACGTGTGCAACCACACACACACACACACACACACACACACACACACACACACACACACACACACACACACGCACATATTCGCGCAAACACACCGTCAATCACACTACACATGAGTTTCCTTTCCCCAGAGTTCCTTTACCCGTCCACTCATTGGCACACACTCGCACGCACGTGTTGCTCACGCGTGCAGATTCTAGCAGCCGTTCAATCGGTTTCACACTCAAAATCGTCTGTGAAACATATACACACTCCCACACCCATCAACAATCATGCTCCTCTATAATGTTGCGCTCGCATAAAGTCACGGTCTCTCTCTCTCTCTCTCTCTCTCTCTCTCTCTCTCTCTCTCTCTCTCTCTCTCTCTCTCTCACACACACACACACACACACACACACACACACACACACACACACACACACACAAAGACGCATTTACTCCGTCACTCGCCCTCGCTCACTTTGGCACTAACTTTAATTCGCTCGCGCACTCTCACACACGTTGACTCACTCTCAGATACTCAGTCACGCACTCTCACGCACTAATGCGCTCACTCGCTCACGCACTCTCACACTGCCTCACTCTCATTCACTCATACACTGACGCACGCACCCATTCACGTCCAATTTCTCACTGTCAATCAACCAGACAATCTCATACCCTCATTCACTCGCTCTCACTTACTCTCACCAACGAACACACTCGTTTACTCACACCCTCACTCCCACTTACGCAGTCACACTCATAGTGGCTCACTCACACAGCCGCTCACTCACGTAGTCACTCTCATACTCGCTCACTCATACACTCCCAACGTCACCCACACACTCGCTCACTCACGCAGTCACTCTCACTGTGGGTCACTCACATGCTCTTTCGCTCACCTACACACTCGCTCGCTCAGTCTCACACTCACTCGTGTTCTGGAACCTCGAGATATGCTTTTCACGCTATTTGAGTGCATGTAACGGAGTCGTTGAAACCCTGCACGACTATATCCGATGCACTGAATTTGTTTATTTTGCAAACCCGAATGCTAATATCAAGTGTTGCCTTCCTCTGCAGCCGTGCTCCCCCCACCCCCAGGCCCGCCACCCTCACAACGAGGTAAACAGAACTACGCCCCCCTTCTTCTTTCCCAACGGCTCTCTAAATCGTATGTTCTGTTTTCAGTATGAGCCCCTACATCCCTATCATTCCACAGGCGAAGTTCGTGACTTCCACTTCTTAAGCCATACTCGATTTATGTAGCATGTTTCTGATGTGTGTGCAGCCGACGGGGCGGAGGGGGGCGGCGGCGATGGAGGGCCTCCCCCGGTGCTCCCCCCTCCCCCCGGCCCTCCACCACCCACAGCCACATCCGCGCCCCTCCCGCCTCCCTCGGGCCCGCCTCCTGCCTTCTCCAACCCCCTCCCACCCCCGCCCACCCCCCCACCAGGCTTCAACTCCCAGTTACCCCCACCACCCGGCCCTCCCCCGGGCTCTGCTCCCCCTCCCACCCTCCCTCCTCCCCCGGGGGCCCCACCCGGCCCCAACGCCCGCCTGCCCCCTCCCCCCACCCCTCCACCAGGCTTCAATTCCCAGTTGCCCCCGCCACCCGGCCCCCCGCCAGCAGCGCGCCCAGGGGGCCGCCTCCCGCCCCCACCAGGCCCTCCTCCGGCATTAGCACAGCCAGGTGACCTCAGCCCCCGACTGTATTGTCTATTGCCGCCGTGCGTCGTCAAGGCGTGGCGTACTTTTTGTGTAGCTGGCTATTGTTCAACCATTACTCGAACCAGTCTCGAAGGGAAGCAATTGCGTTGCGGTTCAAATATGAATACGCCATTGGACGAGACACATTGAACTGTCGTCTCCCTTTGTGTGTGTGTGTGTGTGTGTTTGTGCTTATTCAGGGCAAAACAGCAAAAAGGAGGTCACCAAAGTTGTGTCTGCGGCCTCCACTGTCGTCAAGCGTCCACTCGCCCAGAATGATAGGGCGCTGACGTCGATGGTAAGCGCCTCATTTTTATCTTTGTTTGCGCCGCCTTTCGATTACCTGCCCCTGAGAAAAGGGGAGAGGTGTTATTGAGATTGGGCGGGTTGGGGGCTGGCCTTTTGTGCGCAGGTGCCGGCAGCGCTGCGGGTGAAGAGGGATGCTGCTGCGGCCGCCGCTGCCGCCAAGGCAAGGAAGGCGGCCATCGCGCCGGGCTTTGGCCTGGCGCCTCAGCCGATGGCGTCGCACGCGCCCAACTCCGCCGTCAGTCTCGCCTCTAAATCCGGCGCCGGCTCGAAAGACCAGAGCTATCTGAGTTTTCTGGAGGAGATGCAGGAGCTGGGCGCCTTTGACGCGGGCGCCTCGTGAATGCTGAGCTACTCTTGTAAGGTCGCTCCACTGTGTTTGTGTCGCTCCGTCTTAACCAAAGAAAATGTCCCCCATTCATTCATTCGCTCTGTCTATTGAAATCGACAACGACTCACCTCCCCAACCACAACGCACCTCCATCTGCTGTGCATGGTGTTGTGTTCCTACGAGCATCCAGTGCGCATCGCATAGTTGCGCGCATGTTACTGACCGCTCACGAACGCGAGTTCGTTCACCAATGAATGCGTTTGTACGTAGGCATTTCCCCTATTTTTTACCTAACTGATTGTTCTTTATTCGTGTTTATTGTTAATAAATGATTTCCTGGTCATATTCTAGAGGTTGATTTAAGTTCTCAGTCTATTGTATTCTTTATTGCGCGCTGTTCGAGATCTGCGAATGTTTCCGTGTTCGAGATCACCGCTCGTCTGCTTTGTCTTGTGTTGCTCGAAATCGGGCGGTGCACGCAAGAGTGCAAGTAATAATGACAAGAGTGCAAATAACTCGCTTCCTGGAAACACGTGCCTCGGAGCAAAAAACGAGCCACATCATCCAATCCCAGATGTTGACTTGTCAACACTGGTCGGTGTGCTCATTTCTCCTTTATCCAGCTTAATTATAAAAATCTGGCAGGGATAAATGTGGTCGTCACAAAGATTGAAGGGTATAAAACCCTAAAACCCTAAAGCTGCGAACAATTGAAAGAAAACATCGTTGCTTCTGAAATATTTTCTCACAATTTTGCTTCCGACGTGAAGTACCTGCGTGTCATCCGTTGATGGAAATCGCTTGCAAATGTCAACTGGACCAAAGTTAGGGTTGCAGTAATCAGCGCAGTAAGAAATGCATAGGCACCTCAGAAACTGCCGCGCAATCAGCTGAGCTTCGCATAACGCTTTCTAAAACCTGTCGACCGTCTGCGTAAACGCAAACCTATTGGGACTCCTACTCTACGGACGTGCCACCTGCAAGACGCCAAACATTTATGACCTCCCATGTCAAATGACAAAAATGCATCGGAGCTGAACCATTTTCACCTCTTTCATACATTTTGATAATATAGGCGATACATGTTTGCACCGCGCTCGCTGTGCATCAACCCCCCCCCCCCCTTTTCCCCAAAGAAACTATTTCAGTTGTGGATTATCATGGTGTCAACTAAATGTCGCCTCTTTTTTATTTTGCATGAAATCGCGCCGGGCAGTGACCCATTAGCGTCATTGCATGGCGAGCGTGACTTCCACCAGTCGGCGAGTGGGGGAAATTGGACAGCCACACTGGCACTTCACCCCACTCACCCCCAGCTGTGACTCTGCAAAACCGTTGGGCTTTGGGCTGACCTCACTCAGCAGATGACAGCACCGCACATAATATAGCATGCGCCGCTCATTCGAACAGAATTTGGAGTAGGCACCACTCAGTAGGCGACCAATAGGCGGTAGTGTCACTTTCCTCATGTGTGCATCGCCCGCTCATCTTGCGCCCCGGTTGTGTTTACCCCCAACATCGTCTGGAGGGCAGTGGGTACCGTGCAGCTGATTTTGTTGACGAGCGACAAAACGGCGCAGATTGGTGTGTCTGCAAACTCAATCGTTGAGAGGCTGTGCATTTTGATGTTTTTTAACAGCCGGTGTCCTCGCCAGGAAGCGAAGCAGGAGAGATTCCACCAACAAGTCAGAAAGATTTGGCTTAGGGTGTAGCCACTTAAATTGCATTTGGATGTGCGTACCTCAGTGATGTAATTTATTATTTATTTGTTTGTCGCGTTCAGCGCATAATAATAAGTATGGAATGCAATTGAAACGTGGGTTTGCGAGATTTCACTGGGATCGACGGAAGAAATTAACAATTTCCCGCTTGGATGGCAAGGAAGTCAAACGAGGGGGGGCTGTCGCTACCGATTTCATTGAACGGAAGGAACCACGTCGCGCCAAGAAAACAAAAAAATCTTGCTTGCACAACCTATCAAGACGAATCGAAAGAGAACGGCATAATTTTCATTGTTTTAGGTTCAATTCTTATCCGGCCAAAATTGAATGAGTTGTGTGCAATGAAAAAATGAAGTCGGTCTCAATGGACCGAGTATGTAGACTTTTTAATTTGCAACATGCACAAATTGCTTTATGGGCGGCCACTTGTGGAACGCATGTCGCTCCCAATACACAATGCATAGATTACACCACGCTTTTGCCATCTTTGCGCTATCAAGGCAGTAAGGGCGGAACGACGAAGCCTTGCCTCTGCATTTCATGAGGTGGGTGCGGTGCCAGGTCATACATTCAGACAGCGACAGTGGTCAATTCTTTCGTACGTGTGCCATATATATATGTATGCGCACAATGTAATGCTTACCTTAAATTGCCGTGTCTTGGGTTCCGGGATGACCATGTTGTCACTCCTGCCCTCTTGCACAACCCCCCCCCCCCCTTCCCTGCGTCCGCAGTCTATATTGCAATTCTTTGAGGTCGCCACATTTGTATTGATATGAGCAAGTACGGGTAGTTTCTGGACGATGCGTTTGCGGGAAGTTAAGCAGGGTATGCCGCTATACTACTGCCGGCCGCATTGAGTACGGGTACCCGCATGATCTTCGTTGAAAAGTATGGGATTACAAAATAAAAGCCACGGGTACAGGTAGGGTACCCCGCGGCCATTTTCCCTGTCCGTGCTCATGTTGTTCTTTTTGTAATTCATTACACCCCGCGGCCTGCTTGGACCCGTTTGGTTTTCCCTTTTCAATATTTTTCTGGTTTCCAGTTTCCACTCATAATTGTTTCCTGGGATAAGGTAGTACTGTCGTTTTCACCTCGACGAAAGCAAAATAACCGATGCGACAGCGTGTGAGCGAAATTAACCTCGGGCTTGGGTTTTTTCCTCTTATTATTTCTTCTTTTTGATTGGTAGCGTCCACTGCTTTTTCATGCAAGAATTTGATTACAATGTGTGAGCGATAAATTGGCATTGTAAATCGCCATTTTAGCTGGTGAGCTGCCTCGAACGAGGAGCAAGTGAAGGTGTGGTGGTGGTGGTGAGTATTATAGGAAATCAGTGCCCGTACACGTATTCCTACATATTGATGTGCGCACTAGATATATTCATATAGGCGGCAGCGTGCGTAATCCCAAAAACTTCTCATATTCCCTCAACGTCCTGTAACTATCGCGCCTACGTAACCTACGCGCCATCCCGCGCACGCGCCAACAGGCATCGCGAGGGGGCTGCGGCCCCCTCCTCGACCGTGCTCCGATAATAGGTTATGGGCCCTCTTAGCCTTACGGACACTCACGCGTCTCCGCTACGCACACGTCAAGTGCCTAAAGCGCTAGCGATAAATACTGGCTTAAGTACTGCAGACGCCATGCCGGCAACTCACCGCCGCCGCCGCCGTCATCGTGGGACAACAACAACCCCAACACCGGCCTAGGGAGCACATGTTCACGGTCGCTCGCAAGCGGCTATCAAGAGAACACTAGCGACTACCAAGACGTCGCTCATAAGTGGAGAATCACACGCACACACGGAGGTGGCTCATTCGCACGAGTCACTTCTAGCACACCGGCCGGCATCGCACCGCCGGCGCCGCCTAGCACCAAGGGGACTAGCCGCCCCGAAATGAAACTAGCCACAAGTCCGACGCCGTTCATCAACGGCCACCTCCTCAGAATCAGCGGCCACACAGAAGTCGCTCGACACAGAAGCAACGGCCACACAGAAGTCGCTTGCAATAGAAGGAGCGGTCACGCACCGGGCGATGACCTATAGATCAGAAATCTAACGGACAAACCTCTAAGCCTGCATAAATATGTACGGTCAATGATCTAGAGGGGCTATTATAGGAAATCAGTGCCCGTACACGTATTCCTACAAATTGATGTGCGCACTAGATATATTCATATAGGCGGCAGCGTGCGTAATCCCAAAAACTTCTCATATTCCCTCAACGTCCTGTAACTATCGCGCCTACGTAACCTACGCGCCATCCCGCGCACGCGCCAACAGGCATCGCGAGGGGGCTGCGGCCCCCTCCTCGACCGTGCTCCGATAATAGTGAGGCCCCTTAATCTTACGTGAGGCCCCTCAATCTTACTTGGATACCCATACACCGATTGCGCCATTACTACATCGCAAGGCAGTGCAAGCTTCGAAAGCGTACATTATTAAGAACGCATCACCAGCACTCAGAGATAACCACACTGCAGCGATATGCGGGGAATGAAGGCGACGGTACACAGGATTTAGGTCAATATGTGTCTCGGTATACGATACGTCAATTCATATTTCACCCCCTCACCACCCTGGCCCGCAACTTGCACCCTTAATTTACCACCCATACATAGTTGCGTGAATGTGCGCTGCTGTCAGCGACTAATCGTTGTAGTGCCCAGGGTGTTGAAGACCCTCCGGTCATTGGTGCATTGTCTGAACACACAGACGAAGGTCCCCGCGTGTTCCCACAATTATGCGGCCAACGAATTAACTACGATGCCAATACAATTACAGGGAATTGCTGGGTTTCTTCGATCTGCAGTACCGCAGCCAACAGCGTCTTCCTTTCTTGATATCCTTGTGCTTTGATGGCTATGTTTCCTTTTGGCGAGTTGGGCTGTGGCGAAACGCGTGTGAAATGTCGCTGTGCTGTGATACATCACAGCGGTATAGAATGGTATGGCTATAGCGGGCCTGTCATTGTATTTGCAGAATGTAGTCGCTGCACAACAGTAGTTCTTCTTGTAATCAAAACTAAAGTAAGTTTCGAAGCAGTGGATTAGCGCGTTTTACATCAGTCGGCGTGCCGTAACTCTCCGAATGTGCACCCCATAGACGAAATTCGCCTGTACGGGTACTTTTTCTTACAGCAGTATTTTCAATCTATCGAGGTTACCGTACCAAATATTTAAAATTCTTTGTAAGCAATTTTTGAGAGTTAAATTCTTTGTAAGATAAAGCATTGCCGTACCAAATACTTCATTCTATATTTACCCTAGCGCACGTTTTGCCAAAGATTTTATGTTGATTACAATTTGACCAAAAGACACCAACAGGCGGGGCCTGTGGGACGATTTGCGCATATTATAGGATTGGGAGGGAGGGTTCGCGCGAAGCCTAGATTGCCTGAGCGCGAAAGCTGAGACTGGCAGGCTCGTAGCTAGTTCCGGCTTATGAGGCAAGGGCTAGCTAGAGCTTACCGTTGCGGAATCCGTTTGGTCGTTGGTTGGTTACGTCTAACTACCACGGCAAGGTGGTTGTCATGTAGGTGCGACGCGCCGTTAACAACGGCAACAATAACCGCTAGAGTCAATGTCCCGTACATATGGGAGTTGGATATGCAAACCTCTAGATGTCAATCAATTTGACCATAAAATCACTTTCATGTACGTGTACCCGTACTTGTCGTTACATTTGGCACCGTTTTTACTGTAGTCATTTTCGACATAAACATTTTAATATTAGATAAGATTTCTCAACGTCACCTTGTTGTTTATGTGACGGTCACAAGTGCTCGCACGAACACTAATGCTCTTCATATAGGTCCTCGTCTCCCACTCCCGGGCAGTCTTGCATTGGGAGCTCAGCATGGCAAACTCGATGCGGACCTCCGCACTTCCGCTTTGCATGGCACGCATTCAGTTATCGGCCCATGACTACTATCCCTTCGTTGTGAAGGATGGGGGTCGGTACCGAATGAGTTGGCTGATCGCCTAGCTGTTTTCATGGCAGTTCGTCGTTTCACTAGCATGGGAGTTGCATACTCTCTTTCAATGCATTTTGAAAGTTATGTTCGCATGCAACATTTCGTTCGTCGATCTACTTTTGTTCCATTTCGACGTTTTCTGGGGGATGTGCAGCGAGAATTCATGCAACGTCTTCTTGTTGCTCTTCATAGTACTTTGGGCTCATGTTTTCGGGACGCTTTGCAGGAGGGCGGTGCTGATGTTGTGGTATACCTGAAAAAAAATGAAATTGAAATTGTTAACAACATGTCCCGGCAAACTGGACCGGCTGCTGTCTCACGGGCCACTCTACTTCGCCATACATGACTTATTAGCAAGTTGGGCCCGGGTCTCTCCGACCAGGTACATTTCTTATCGACACACCTATTTGCAATGTGTGTCGACGTTCCTCGGGAGTTAAAAAACTGTAAGCAACCGCAGTAATTGCCACAGTTCCCCCACCTAAGCAGTAACAGCGTAATATTTTTGTAATCAAGAAAAACAGATCTAAAAATAAATCCACTTGTCAAGAAATGCAAAACTAAACTGCTGCTCGACCTTCACGATTCACGGCCCGCTCCCGCCGAACCGGGGTGTCGACCGGCCTAGGCCGGTCGGCGTTCGGGAGGGACGACGGGCCAGCCTAATCTAGCTCCCGCGCGACTTCGGTCTTGCCGAAGGTAGGAGGGGAAAGGCTGGCAAAAAACCCCTCCTCGCGCGGTCGCTCGTCGATCCCGCCGCTCCATCCGGTAAACCCCGCCCCAAGGTCTTGCCGCGTCCACCGACGCGGCGGTCCTCCGTGTCGAGGTCCCCCATCACCTCGAGGACAAGTGGGGGGGACCGAGACACACATACATAGAAAAAAAACTAGCGCTCCCGCCTCCGCGCCTGAATCTTCCCCGCTCATTTCCCCGGTTTTTTCTCTGTCTGGTACCCGGGTACCTGTCGGTTTTCCGGCATGTGGCCGTACCCTCCCCCCTCTGATCGCGCGTCCATCGAGCAGCCTTTTCTTGAGCGGGGGCCTCCGCGCTCACCCGGGCCCACGCTCAAGGACCCCTAGGAGTATGAAGGTATGTCGGGGTAGTGGTTGTCGAAAAAGGGGGGGGGCACGTCACCGTAGCCGGATCCGGCGGGCCGCGGGCGCCCGGAATTAAACAAAGCCCTCCGTGCCGGGTTTTTCACTTGATGATCACGTGTGCGGTACGCCGCTATGGGCTTTTGCTCCGCACCCTCCCCCGAGATATCTGCCGACCGTACCTTGCTACTGCATAATATAGGGCCGTTCGTACAGCAATTCACCGAATATTGGGCGTTTTTCAGGACGTATAGACACTCGATCAACTGAATTGTGCTAAGCGCCGGCATTCCCTCCCTGCGGAGTTTGGGGGGCTTTATGTACCGTCCCTCGAGCTCGACGCCGAACGTGCTCACTATGCTTCATTCACTGCGACCCTCGCCAACATTATTACCGATTACGAGTCCGACTCGCTGGGTCTGTTGCACGGTCTCAACCGACATGAACTATTGAATGTTGCGTTTTCTACTTTACCGTGGGCGGTCCAATTGCGCAATTCGTATGATTCGATTTCCGCTATGGGTGGGTTTTCGGAATCGGATCTCGTGGTGTTGACTAACACACTAAACCAAGACTATTCCGATTATGTTGAACCCGATGTAGAGCTGGCGGTACCTCCGGTCATCAATGCTGTGGCGTCTGCTACCCAATTCACTTGCCTACAACTTCCGACTCCCGATGCTCTCACTCGCTTGGGAGATTCCGGGGGGCACATTCCACGGGGCATTTCGCGCCTTCTTCGTGCCCGGGCCTACCTTGACCTCTTGGCCTTTTGCAGACCTCCCCCACCGGACTATATGAGGGTAATTTCGGGTAAGGGTCGCGGGGCTTTGGCTCTCTTTTTCGCTTCATATGAGTCAAGTTTCAAGGTGCCTTCCGATTGCTATACGATGGCCGCTCACCGTGTGCTTGGCTTGACTGCGGAGCGCGCCTCTCATGTTCAAAAGTTCCCTCGTCGCAATGAGGCTCCTTGAGAGTCTCGCGGGTCTGGATCTTCGTCGACGGTATCGGGCACCTCTATGTCGGGTGAGCGCTCCACAGCTGCTATGCCTATATCCCCCGGTGCCCGTGCTCTTGGTATGTCATTCAACTCCACGACCGGATTGTCCACGTGCTTGAAGAGCTCATGCTTGACGCGGGGGCTACTAAGAGGCGGAACTTTCGGTTGGAGGTCCGCCGTATTCGGTCGGGAGCTTCTCGAGATCGCCATGGGGATGTGGTTTGGTTATACTTCAAGGCTCCGCACCGTCATCTTGTTGTTGATGTGACGGTTACAAGTCCTCGCACGAACACCAATGTTCCTCGTATAGGTGCTCGTCTCCCACTCCCGGGTAGTCTTGCATTGGGAGCTCAACCTGGCAAACTTGATGCGGACCTCCGCACCTCCGCTTTGCTTGGCACGCCTTCGGTTAAGGCGATCCATGACTACAATCCCTTCGCCATGGAGGATGGGGGCCGGTTGGTGCCGATGGCGGCTGAGTTGGTTGATCGATTGGCTATTTTGGTGGTTGTTCGTCGCTTCCATGGCATGGGTTCCGCTGACTCTCGCTCCGTGAGCTCTGACAATCATGTCCGTATGCAACATTTCGTTCGTCGAACTACTTATGTTCCTTTTCAGCGTTTTGGGGGGCATGTGCGACGTGAAATCATGCAACGTCTTTCTGCTGCACTTCATGGCACTATGGGTTCCTATCTCCGCGACGCTTTGCAGGAGGGCAGTGCTGACGCTGTGGCATGCCTCCCTGTTCCTCGGGCTTAGGTTTTTCCCTCTTTTCTTCTTTTTGCTTGGTGGCCTCCACTGCTTTTTCTTGTAAAAATTTAACTTAAATTATTTTCCGTATCTCTGATATGCCCGCCGTTATTTCACGATCGATGCTGACGAATGAATTTATTATCGTCACTGATGCTGATGATGCTGTCGGTGACGATGGCCGATGATGCGAGCAGCGCGGCCGCCAACAGGAGACATCGCTCGCGGTCGCAAAAGGACACGTCGCTCCTGTACCCTCCGCCTCCACACTGCCTCGAAACCGAAGGCGTGCCTCTCACACTGCAATTGTCGTAGCCCATCCGCCCCCATTTCTCGTCTCGACCGCTCTTTAGAGGCCGCCGTCATTCACTGATTTCTCCCATTCCTGGCGTAGCAGCAGTTCGAGGAGAGATGGCGAGCGGTATCGCCACGGGCTGTTGCGCCGTGCGCCAGCCTTCTCTTCGACCGCACGGCGGCGTTGCGAGGACGTCATGCAAGATGGTAGCTCGACTGCCCGCCTGTCGAACTTTGCTCCCGGAGCTGAGGCCGGTCCGCGGCCCCAGCCGACGCTGCAACAGCCCGCGTGGAGTGGAGCTGCGGAGCATCGTGACGCCGAGCGAGGTCGTCACAAGCTTAGCTGCCTCCTCGAGTGGCATCAATCCCCTGCTCGGTCTCGCATTATTTTTCACGCCAGGGCTGCTCATCCTGGCCTACGCCACCGTGAAAGGGAAGGGCAACACCAAAGACGGCCTCAGTCGGCTGCTGACTGAAGTGAGTCAAGGCTACTTCCAACCGAACGTGGGCGGCGAGAACATTCCCGTGGCACAGGGTGAGCTGTCCGACCTGGCTGGGGACGAGCCACTTTTCAAGGCCCTATTCCAATGGTATGTCTGTTGGTGTGTGTGTGTGTGTGTGTGTCTTTGTGTCTGTGTGTCTTTGTGTCTGTGTGTCTGTGTGTGTGATGTAATGCAAATGTTATACATACTGTATTCACAAAGCTTTCAGTGTCTCGTTACATGTTGTAGTTGAGGCACTCATCTCGTGATGAAACATGTGGCAGGTTCATCGAGTCAGGGGCGGTCTTCAAGCTGGAGTTTGGCCCAAAGGCCTTCATCGTGGTGTCTGATCCGGTGGTGGTTCGGCACCTGCTGAAAGAGAACGCTATGAACTACGACAAGGGCGTGCTGGGCGAGATTCTGGAGCCCATCATGGGGAAAGGCCTCATCCCCGCTGACCTTGAGACCTGGAAGCCACGGCGCAGGTGAACATTCACGCTCCCAGCAACCGCACTCATCTGCCCTCCCCCTCACAAACCACAACCACTGCTCTAAATACGCGAATGTGCCCTCATCATAACGCTCCGTGCTCTCAATGGGGGGAAACGTTTCATTTCAACACGCGCCTTTTCATGCGAAAATCGTTGCTCTTGTGCCGCGCATGCTTCCTGACATCGGGATATGGGTGGGTGGCGGTGCAGGGCGATCGTGCCTGCGTTCCACAAGGCCTACCTCGACCGCTGCATCGACATGTTTGCGGACTGCACGGAGTGCACCATTCGGCGGCTGGATGGGCTGATGGAGAGTGGGACGGGCGAGGCGCGGGTGAACATGGAGACGGAGTGGCTCAACCTCGGGCTTGACATCATCGGGTTAGGCGTGTTTAACTACGACTTCGGCTCTATCAACCAAGAGTCCCCCGTCATTCAGGTCAGCTCCTCGCGCGACCGAACGCCTCACCGGCCAGACAAAACCGCTGGGGAATGCTATCATCGCTGCAGTTACGCTTTATGGATTCTTGAAAGCGATAACGTGATTCGTGCGTGCGTCTGCAGGCGGTCTATGGTGTGTTGAAGGAAGCGGAACATCGCTCCACTTTCTACATCCCTTATTGGAACCTCCCGCTCGCAGACAAGCTTGTCCCGAGGCAGATCGAGTTCAACAGGGACATCAAGGTGCGCCACAGCAGCACGTTACTCTGGCATTGCCATTGTTCCACAACACATGAATTTGATAGAGTGTGGGATAGATGTGTGTGTGTGTGTGTGTGTGTGTATGTGTGTGTGTGTGTGTGTGTGTGTGTGTGTGTGTGTGTGTGAGAGAAAGAGAGGGCGAAATTGAGACGCACTCACATATAAATGCGCACATATACGTACCTGAAAAAGGTCTCGAGGGCTGAAGTCGCTACCGCTTGCTCTGCAGGTGATCAACAACTGTTTGGATGAGCTGATTGAGCTGGCGAAGCAGACGCGTGCGGAGGACGACCTGGAGGCGCTTCAGGCTAGAGACTACAGCAAGGTGACTTCTCGTAATGATGTCACACGTACTGTATAGTATTCTTTCGCATGGGTTTGGCGCTAGGAAGGTACGGCGAGGTGACCTCTGAGGTGCTGGGTGGTGCGCGGTTAGGTGAAGGACCCATCACTCCTGCGCTTCCTCGTCGATGCGCGTGGTGAAGACGTGTCCAACAAGCAGCTCCGCGACGATCTCATGACGATGCTCATCGCTGGTCACGAGACCACAGCCGCTGTGCTCACCTGGACCACGTTTTGTCTAATGAAGGTCCGCAGCTTGCCGCTGCGTATCGGGAGCATAGCATATCACGAAATGACATCGCCAAATATCACATCATATTGCGCAACATCATACCAAATATAACCTATATGATATCCCATCCCATCCCATCCCATCACATCACATCACATCACATCACATCACATCACATCACATCACATCACATCACATCACATCGCATCACATCGCATCACACCCCACCCCACCCCACCCCGCACCACACTACACCATACCGCACCACACCGCACCACATCACATCCCATCACGTCACGTCACGTCACGTCACGTCACGTCACATCGCATCGCAGCACATCCCCAGACCGCACCGCACCTCCCCTCACATGTACTCAAATCACATCCCATCACTCTTCATCATATCACATCGTAGCTCACCACATCACATCACATCACATAACTTACCATCGGTCCACAGTAAATCACATCACATTGCATCACACCCCATCACATCACATAACATGACCTCACAACATATTACATCATCTCACACTGCATGACAACACGTTGAATTACGCAACATCACATCACATCACATCACATCACATCACAACACATCACATCACATCAGAACACAACAAATATCCTTTCATTGCGTCGTATCGTTTCACAACATAGCACATCACATCGCATAACCTCACCTTCCAACACAAAACAACACACATCACATCACATCACATCAAGGCCAGACGGTAACGTACTTCGCATCAGATTACGTCACATATCATAACATCACACCACACCACACCACACCACACCACACCACACCACACCACACCCCTTCCCAACGTCCCGTTCCATCAGCTACCATCTACGAGACGATACATGATAAAACATCAGCTTCCATCTACCTAACATCACATCACATCAGCTTCCATCTCATGGTATTATCATACCACCTTCCAACTGCACCACACCTCATCACATCACATCACATCACATCACATCACACCACACTACACCACATCACATCACACCACACCACATCACATCACATCATCCCAGCTCAAATCGTATCCCCTCGCATAATGGGCTATCACTTAACCTCAGTTTAAGGCATCTTACATCACGTCACACCTCACCTCACTACATCGAATCTTGTCATATCATATCGCCTAATGTATTCTCAACTCACGTAATCTTATCCCCCAAAACATCACATCGCATCACACAAGGGAATATCATATCACATCATATCATATCACCGCAAATCGCATTACTTCGCATCACACACACCTCCCCTCCCCTTACAATAAGTTACTTCACAATACATCACATCATCCCACCTCAAGTCGTATCCCCTCGTATAATGTGCTATCACTTAACCTCAATTTAAGACATCTTACATCACATCACATCACACCACACTACATCGGATCTTATCACATCACATTGCCTAATGTATTCTCATCTCACGTCATCTTATCCCCCAATACATCACATCGCATCACACAAGCGAATATCACATCACATCAAATCACCGCGAATCGCATTACTTCGCATCACACACCTCCACTCACCTTACACTTACTTCATTGACAACATATCACATCTCATCCCATCCCATCACCTTTGTAACGCATTACATCACAAGACATCATATCCCATCACATCACATCGCATTACGCACCCTCCCATCACATCACATCACATCACATCTCATCGCATCACATCTCATCGCATCACCTATCCTCACATCTACAACTTCATATCACATCGCATCGCGTCACTATTTCATAGCGTACCATCCGAATCATCGTTCCTTCACAATTTATTGTGTTTCAGCATCCTTTTTGCGGCTTATTGGCAGCAATGTGGGTGGTTGGTAATGCTTTCCAGAACCACGACGTGCTAGCAAAGGTGCGTGAGGAGGTGGACCGGGTGGTGGGCGACCGAAGGCCAGGTAAGCAAAGCCGGAGATAAATATCGTTTTTAGCATAGGAGTCCAAAGAGGTTCGTAAAGTCCTGCTAGCGCTATTTCAGTCTGGTGCCTCAAGTGCGCTCTATTCCTCAAACACTCACCCTCCCTGTTGTGTGCATGTGGTGTGCTTGGTATAGGTTTTGAGGACATCGCCGCGATGCCATTCTTGCGTGCCACTCTCGCTGAGTCGCTGCGCCTCTACCCACAGCCTCCAATCCTCATCCGTCGAGCTCTTGGAGATGACGTTCTGCCTGGTATATAACCTTTCACATACGGTTGACATTGGCGCCCGTAGGCCGTCAATGAATCCGAATCGCTTCAGTTTGGATGTGTCGTCGGTTCGGAGGTTCACCTTCTGAGACTCACCATATGCCTACCATCTCTGCCGTAAGTCACCTTTCCACCAACCTTTCTCTTTAAGTTTCGAGTAACGAGTACCTCCTGCCTGCATTTTAGGTGGCCTACGTGGCGACAAGAACGGGTACCCCATTGGCCCGGGAGCGGACATCTTCATTTCGGTGTGGAACCTCCACCACTCGCCCTACCTCTGGAAGGATCCGGAGGCCTTCAACCCGGACCGCTTCTCAGGCATGACCTCATTCCCGCTCATAACCCTGTATTGATGGACGTTTTAGGATGCTATTGTATGACATCTTGCACGTGCCTCCACGCCCTTTCCTCTATATAATCCCCGCGACGCTCAGCTCAATTTCTCACAATGTGGAAAGTTCTCCTCATGCATGTGCCATGCTTCCCAGGATGGTCGTTCACACCAATTCACTATATGTATGGCGACGGAGAACCTAACTATTGAAAGCCGCCCGAGCTTCCCTTTGGCTCCCTTTCCTAAAGTAGGTCGTTGTCTGTCCTCCAGAGACTTTTAGAAACCCCGAGTTTGAGGGCACCTGGGCAGGCTACACACCCGATGAGAAGCCGCTCTACCCCAATGAAGTGACCTCCGACTTTGCATTCATCCCGTTTGGTGGTGGGATGCGCAAATGTGTAGGTGATCAGTTCGCCATGACTGAGGCCGCAGTCGCAATGGCGATGATACTCCGCCGCTTCACGTACGGCGCCCCCCTCCTCTCTCTCACCCTAATATCACCCGTTCTTCTGATTATGTCTCTGTTTTTAGTAGACACATTGGCGGCCATAGCTTTGATGGCACCCCCGTTTGTACACTTGATAAGATATAATTTCCGAATCTTATGAATTGACAACGCTGTGCGATTTATTTTAGTTGAAAAACGCGGGGTCTATTTGAGCGGCATCCTATATATTGCGTGACTCCCCCTCTTGTTGTCGTTGGCATTGTGGTGCATCAGATTCAAGTTCGCGACGTCTCCAGAGGACGTGGGCATGGCTACCGGTGCAACAATTCACACCGCGAATGGTTTAAACCTCATTGTGTCCCGGCGTGGCGAGAGCAAAAGTGCGGGCGAGAGCCCCAAAGCATCCGTCGCTAGCCAGTTTTAGCCGACAAATTCCGCAAATGACTGTTCCAAGCTTGTGCAAATCGATAACGATGTATCAGTCGATAGGCTTTACTACACATGTCCTGACGTTTTTTGATACTCATTTTCTGCTTTCACATTTATTTTGTATTATCAAGGCAAGCCCGATACTAAACCTAAAACAAAAGTTCGAAAACGCGCAAACATGACAAAGCAGGTTTGCGGGGGCGTCCATAAACCTAGCTCCCGGCCGCTTGCAGCGACATCCCATGGTGATTTGGGGGTTCCGTCCTCCGGCCCCGCATTTCATAGGCGATTGCCGCAGAAAAATAAAACGTCAACACGAATGCTTGGGGCATGCACCCCCATCATGGCGATGCATGTCGTTTCCGACGGTGCACGGGCAAAGCCACTTCGTTTTAAGTAATAGCGCGGAGGTGAGAGAGACGGGGCTTTCTGCGGGCAAACGTTTAACTCATGGCCCTTGCGTGCGGCTAGCATGCGCGCCCGCCCGTATACTGTGTACTTGACAGTATGTTGCGTGCCATGTAAGTTGTTAATCCCGGCGTCCCGGGTTGTCGAGGCAGCCAAATTTGCAGCCGGACTTGGTGACGCCCACACATTTGCCCGCGTTTGGCGGGCGCAGACCCAGATATCACGGGAGCGTGATTGTGGATTGAGCCGTCTATGCACCGAGTATGGCGTGACACACGCGCGCGAGTCGCGCACAACGGCTGCACAGTTGGGCGCGGGCGCGCGTTGCGTGTCTGCCGTTAGAGCTCCCATCGCCGAATTTGCATGTGTGACAAATGCGATCGATCATGTGGAAGTTGGGGGTTCATCTCGGGCCGTAACACGCCGACATACAAAGATCGGACTCACCGGGTATCGAACCCGCGATCTTCTGCGTACTAGGCGTGCGCTTTACCGGCGAACCGGAAAAGCCTAGTTGACATATATGGCCACATACGACATATGTACCAAATTACGACAATCAAGAGCTCTTTCGGGAGGCACATGACGGCAAAGTCATTGGTGCGCCTCAAGCCCTTAACGGCCTCATTGTCGGCGCCGCGTGACGTTTTTCCGGTTACGTTTCATCGTGCATTCCAACAGTTGCGGCGAGTTTGGGGGCATGAACGTGCGAGCTAATACGCTTGGGGTGTTTAGAAATATGGGTGTCAAGTACCGATACAAGTACGGCATCTTCATACGTCGACAAAACCGGAAATTTGCAAAATGCCGGTTTTCGATTTTGAGTTAGCTTTCCATTGCAATTTTTGGAAACGCACTTCGTTCCATCCTCCTTAGGCTATTCCCTTTTTCTTTGAGTCCCTTGGTTATTCCCTACCCGTGCATGCCGTTGCCATGCACCAAACTCAGCCAATGCTCACACGCCTGCCACGGAGTCTCGCCGCACACAGTTGGTCTCGACACTATATCATGGCGTTACGCTAGGAGTGCTTGGCGCCTTCGCCCGGCGTACGAGTAAAACACGCCCCGCGTAACGCTAGGTAGTGTCGAGACCAACCGTGCCCGGCGAGAGTCGTGGGAGACAAATGTCCCCCGCTTCGTCGCCGGCGGGCGCCTCAAGTATGAAATTTATAATGTCGCTAATACTTTGCGATGCACGGCCCGCTCTCGCCGCTCGAGGGCGTTGATCAGCCAAGTTGTTCAACATGCGATGTTCGAGTCGTACCTACATGACCGCTGCTCATATGCCACTCCGGTCGTGGCGGAGCTGGGGGCATGGAAGTGTAAGTAATACTCACTAGTTATTAGTTACAGATAGCTATTGTAAGCTATTGTAGATACGCTTAGTCCATATCTAGATTATACACAAATGTGCAATGTGAGATTCGATACAAAGCTATCGCTAGGCTAAGACTCTTCACTTCGTTTGTCCCGACACCATGACTCAGCATTGTTGCCCTACTGACTGCTCTTTTGTGTGACTGTGACTGTCACTGCGTGCGCGTGAGTTACTTTCCATATTGAACGTGCATGCACGGTTCAATCGGTCATGGGCCCCCGCCTCAAGTCACTCACACGCGACAACTTCTTTCGGCGAGCTGCGATCTACGACTCAGATGCGGAAGGCAAGTCTTCATAGAAAATAGTACTTAATCCATGTAGTCGGCGTTACCGCCAGTAGTAAGCCTGCGTTTCAAAACATCCTCGACACCCCACCTAAGTCAACTGCCCGAGGACGCAAGTCAACCAATCACGCAAGGTGCACCCGTCTTGTGTGGGCAAGATGAATACAAATCTAAGCTAGAGGAGAGGGGTTGCACTAGTGGGTGAATACTCATACATAGGGTGCACGACACCTTATATCAATATCTACTTATAGCGAGACAACCGCCGGCGAAACACTACACCTGACCTACCCGGGGCTACATATTGTGTCCAACAGTTGGTGTATGATACAGAAAAGGTACTTTGAGATACCCCGGGGCTATATGCCGAGGGGTCGTCGGGCAACATGCCGTCTCTCTAGAACCATTGTCAAGCACAAGTGCGGCCAGTGGGTTTTACCACTGCATGTCGCTACTTGTCGCTACCGTTCAACCCCGCCGCTCACAATGGCACCGGAACCCCGCCCGGCGGATCCCCCCGCCGAAATTGTTAAACCGTGCACACACGATTAGTATGGATGTTAACTAACGCACACATATTTACATTCACAGTCACGCAAATACGACAGTCACAGAGACAACAAGCCTGAGGCTTGGTGTCGGGACCACAAAAGTGAGAGAGTTGTAGCCGAGTCTAGCGACAGCTTTGTACCGAATCAAACTGATTATCGGTATGTCCGATCTAGACATGTACTAATCATATCTTACAATATCTTACAGTAGCTAAATGCAACTAATAACTAGAAGCTATTACTTACAACACTCCCTTGAAGGTAGCTACGGGATGAAGCGTTGCATTGGGTCTTCTCTTCCAAGGATTGCACTTCGGTGTCGTGTCATTGATGGTCATGGTAGAGGCTTGGTGAACATGTCGGCCACCATTTGGTAAGTGGGAAGGTACCTAAACTTAATGGTTCCCTAATCCACGTGGACCTTGAGGAAGTGCCATTTCAGACCGATGTGTTTAGTCTTCTCGTTGACCAAGCTATTCTGGGAGTACGCGATGGCACTTTGGTTGTCCTCCCAGATGGTGGTGGTTTCGAGGATGGGGGCGTTGAAGATCTCCCCCATAAGTTGGCGGAGGTGGAGTCCCTCCTTGGTGGCGTCAGCCAAAGAGTAGTACTCGGCTTCACAAGTAGATTGGGCCACACAAGACACTATGTCATTTAAGTCCGCATAGGCTCGCTTGAGACGACACACTTTGGACGTGCCATCAGTGAAGCCGAGGGGCTGGCGGACGTACACGTCCTCCTTAATAGGGGCGTAGAGAAACGCGGTGGCAATCTCAAATTGACACAATTCAAGGTCGCGGGCGGCTGCAATGGCAAGGAAGAGGCGAAGACTGGCCATGCGGATGACATGGGAGAACGTTTCCATATAGTCGAGGCCATCGCGGTAAGGCTAGGGATCAAGTAAATTTTGTCGATGTTAATGGAAATGATATTTTGCAACGTCGATGTTGATGGTATTGATATCTTGGATTGTCGATGTTGATGGCTTTTGATAGTTTGAGATGCTGGCATCGATGGCAATTTAAGCCGATATTATCGCCGATATATCGATATTTGGGACGATATATCGATACATCGGGCTTAAATAATCAATATTTTACAATTGTTTTGATAATTGATGGCATTGATACGAGCACTACTGCCATCGTGTCGATGTCGTTGTCGCAACCTATCACATCGATGTCACTATCACCAGGTGATGATGATACTATCGACGATGCATCGATGGTTGATCCCTAGCCATACATCGCGGTGGCTGCACCCTTTGGCGACGAACCGTGCTTTGAAGCGGGAGACGTCTCCGTCGGTGTCGGACTTGACTTTGTAGATCCACATGTTGTTAACGACCACCCTGCCAAGAGGAAGGTCGACGAGTTCCCACCTGCCGTTGTCCAAGAGGGAGGAATACTCATGCTCTATAGCGGCTTGCCACTGGGGGGCATGGGCGCTGTCCAACGCAGCCCGGTACGATTTGGGTTCCACACACTCTCGGGCGGAAAGGAGAGCGACGGCAGTAGGTGATGTGCCGGCAAGAGTGTGGGGAAGGCTAGTGATCAAGTCGGGCGGGTGGGATTGCTCGAAGATGTCCTCTTTGGCTTTGCCTTGTTTAAGGTCACAACACGCCGTGACAAGTGTCGGCGGGTAGTCGGACATGTGGGCCACAAGTTCCCCGTAGCGAAGGGGATGTGACCGGAGTCGAGCCTGACGAGGAGTTGGAGGAGGGGGTTGGGGGTCGGGCATGGGGGTGTCGATAGGGTGGAATTGGGGTGAAATGTCCTGCGGAGGATCGTCATCCGAATGGCCGGTGATGACCGAGTCGATGGTGAGGCGCGTGCCGAAGCCCGGAGTGTTTTCCTGGAAGACAACATGGACGGAAGTGGTGATGCGGCGAGTTTCGGGGTTGTACACGCGGTACCCTGGGGTGTCAGGCGGGTAGCCAACTATGACGCCACGAAACGCTTTTTCACCGAGTTTCCGACGCAACTTGTCGAGCACTTTGGCGAAGATGGCGCACCCAAAGACGCGGAACTTGGATGCGCCAGGCACCGACGACGTAAGGAGAGTGAGAGGAATGCCACCAGTGAGGCCGGCCGAGCGGTTGTACGTGCGGTTGCGAAGGAACACAACGGTGCTGACAGCGCACGAGCACATGGAATTGGGGACGGCCATGCTGCGGAGCATCGCAGAAGCATTGTCCCGCATAGCGCGCCATGGGCGGTCGGCTTTGCCGAGCATGTGATGGGCATAGGGGGCAGAGAATTGTACCCCGACGCCGAGGCGGGCGCACGTCTGTTGGGTGACAGCAACTTCAAACTCAGAGTCCGAGTCGGATTTCATTACCGGTGCGAACGCGCCCGATTGGGCGTGATGGCGTGCATGCAAGTATTGAATTTCATGCAGGATGGTTTCCGGCTAAGAGCATGCGTTGTGCTTGGACTCAAGGAACCGCACCCACATGTAATGGGTATGGTGGTTGATGACGAGCGGGCAGTAGCGGAGGCCATGTGGGGAGGGGACATTAACGGGACCCCAAAGGTCGGAGGACATGTTGAGAAGGGGACGGGAGGGTTTCGCGCAAGCAACAGTGTTGCGTAGTGCAACATTAGCCTTGTGGAGCAAGCATGAAGCGCAAGAAACACTTTTTACATAGCTGGCTAATGTTGGGTTAGTTGGGGCACCGTGGGTATGATGGGCATGCATGCTTTGCATGTTAAGGTGTCCAAACCGGCGGTGCCACAGTACGGGGTCGCACTAGGCAGTGAAGGCAACACGGGAAAGGGGATTACGCGCTTTCTCCGCGGAGGGGCTTGGGGGTAGCTCTCGTTGGTGGGGTAGGAGGTAGAGACCGTTTCCGGATGGCTTTAGCACACCCATTCTTGTGGACACCACGAGCAGACCATTCTCAGAGTCAATAGGGAAAAGAAATTCACAGCCGCTGTGGGACTGCAACCAACTGACACTAAGTAGTCTGCCGATGCGTTGAGCAGAGCGAGATGAGAGGGCGGGTTTGTAAAGTGCGTGGATCGTGCGGTGGATGATCTGGCCATAGGCCACCCGAATGGACATACGCACGGAACCACTACCTTTGACATCGACACCAACTCCACCCACGCGAGAGCGAGTGGAGGGCGGGGTGAACGTGGAGAAATCACTTCAAAATGCGGTCAGGTTGATCGAACAAGCGGAGTCAACTACTAAGTACTGCGAAAGCTCACGATCAAGGGTGATGGACGATGAGAAAGCGACAGAGCTAAAGGGGACACTCACCTCGGTGTCATCGTACGCATCCGTGCAGTCCTCAAGAGCGGGCTGACTGTCAGTCTCGTTGGCGGGAGCGTCGCTCAGTAGAGCAGCGTGCGCAGAGGCGGAGCCACCAGGGGTACCGTACTTCTAGATGATCATCTTCCGTTTGGCCAGGGTCCACCTCAGAAGGGCGTCATCTCGGGCACTGAAGGAGGACATGATGTGGTCCAAACTGCCACATGCGCTGCATTTGTTGGGGAGGCCACGCCCGCCACGAGGTCCACGTGGGTTGCGTCCGCGGCCGTTGAACGAACCGCGGCCGTTGAACAAACGCAGAGATGGGAGGGGTCGATGGTCAAGGGCCGGGATGCTCGGAGCACCGGTGTCCTCGTCCATATTATGTGCTAGGTGGAGGATGCTGGCCATCACCACATCGGTGGACATGAGGTAGTCTGTGTCGAAGGCATTCATGACACATTGCTTGGCCTTGCCGAAAAGGCCGATGATGGAAATGCCGCGCAGCATGAGGAGGCCAAGGTTGTGGGGGTGGATGACCGCAAATCCATCTATGAGCATGCATGTTTCATGGTACTCATCGAATGTATGCCTGAGGGAGTGGACGTAGTCAGTTAGTGACTGGCCATGGCGCTGTCGGAGCATGAGGTTGTCTAGGAGGGAGAGAGAGCGCGCGAAGGACATGCAGTCCAGCCGTTCACACAAGATATCCCACGCTGCAGTGGCGCAGTCGAGACGTGCGTAGGAAACGCACTTCAAGGCATGGTCAGCGTGCTTGTTGTCACTGGATGCATGAAGCAAGAGGGTGTATGCGTAGTGATGCGCCTGCTCATCCAGCAAGGCACCCGACTCGCGGATGGTTAGCTGCGGGAGGAGGTTCGCTGCCTTGAGGGAGAGGAAGTTTAGAAAGTTCCTCTTCCACTGTTTGAAGTCCAAGTTGGGCCCCAAGGTGGGAACCGACATCTTCATGGACCGGTTGAGGGCGTCCTTGTCGAAGCCGGTTGCTTCGTGGGCAGCATGCCCGACGACCACCGGGTCAATGGTGGGGCGGCGTTCTCCACGGCTGTTGAGGGCACCACGCGCGGCTGGAGAGGAATGCTGTCCTTGGAAGTGATGAGGAGGGCCAAGGAATGGGGAGTGGCCGGGCACTGCTTGCGGCGGACCGTAAGGGTGTGGAGGTCCACGGGAGGTGGGGACGTGGTGCGGCGGTGCATCCGGGAAGAGAGGTCCGTGGGTGGGAGGGGCATATCCGGTATGGGGGTATGGTCGAGGTAGTGGGAACATGTCCATGGGCTGCTAGTGGCGCGGGGATTCGCGTTGCGCATCGTGACGGCGTTGCGCGACTGGGTGGTCCGCAAAAACAGCTACATCATCATCACCTGCAGCGTCGGCCGTTTGTGCGTCCAAACGAGCGTTAATGAGCGCCATTTGCTCAAGGACCGTTGCGAGCGTATCATGGGCAGGAACGAGCGAACATTGCTGCATGAGAGCTAGCGTAAGGGGAATCAGCACGCGTGGCAGGAGGATAGTCTGCCGAACGAATTATTGGTGCCATCGCAATAGACGAAATAACGAACAGGACGACAAGCATCGGTAAGAACCGCTAGCCGGACTTGTGCCTAACAATGGTTTCAGAGAGACGGCCTGATGCCCGCCGACCCCTCGGCATGTAGCCCCGGAGTGTTTCAAAGTACCTTTTCTGTATCCTCCACCCATTGTGGGGCACAAGTCGAGGCCACGGCCACATCAGGTGGAGCAATGCGGTGGCGGCTGAGTCGCTAAGTAAATGTATAGATAAATTAAGCTAGGGCTATCGTGCACCATGTGTATGCGTATTCACCCGGTAGTGCACCCCCCCCCCCCCCTCTTGCTTGGACTTGTGTGCACCTTGTCCGCACACGACGAGTGCGTCGGTGTGGGTGGCTGTCTGGCGTCCTCGGGCAGCTGCCTTAGGTGGGGTGGAGGGTGGGTTTTAAAGCGCAGTTTACACTAGCGTTACCGCCGACTACAAGGTGAAAGTACTAAGTGTTTATGTAAACTTGCCTTATGCCAGAGAGGTGGCGATCGCAGCTCGCCGAACCAAGTTGTCGCGCGTGAGTGACGTGAGGCGGGGGCCCATAACTTGTTAAACCGTGCACACACGATCAGTATGGATGTTTACTAACGCACACGTAGTTACAATCACAGTCACGCAACTAGGATAGTCACAAAGACAACCAGCCCGAGGCGTGGTGTCGGGACAACATAAGTCAGAGAGTTGTAGCCTAGCGACAGCCTTGTACCGAATCAAACATGTTATCGGTATGTCCGATGTAGACATGTACTAATCATATCTAGAATAGCTTACAGTAGCTATCTGCAACTAATAACTAGAAGATATTACTTACAACAGAGACCCTTGAAGACCACAGCTCTCACCAGAGCTATCGCGACATGTCCTCCCCAACGCCTCATGCTATCGCGCTCGTCTTGAAGCAAATGCCGTTGATCAACTCCCGACTGGACGCACAATGGTTGACGCTGATACACAATGACAAGGTGACGCCCATCGCGAAACACCGCGCCACACTACGGCTCCAACTCTAGTGCAGCTACCCCACCACCTCCCCACTTGCAGGAAGTTCGGCCACCTCGACTCCACCCCAACACGAACATATTTCCCTACGAACAACATATGCTTGATGGCCATTTTCAGCCCTACTAGTTACATATGCATGGTCACATCGATTCCCATCGGTACTAGTACAGATACCGGTATATCGATTCCGAGAACTACCCGAAGTCATTTTCTGTACCAACCGCTTTCGGCATGCGCGCAGATCTATTGTGCTTTTGTGCTGTCGCTCTGCCCACCATTCGCAACTGTCGCGAGCGCACCGTATCCTTTCTAAAATACCTCAGCGGTTCACCCCATTAGCTCCTCTTTTATCGAAACTTGCACATTGTTTTTAATGGGAGATGAGAATGACGTCGCAGCGAATACCGGCGACATCATGCCCCCAACTGGAGTCGGTGTTATTCTTCATTCGCGGTCGCCTGAAGCTGAAATCGGTTAGGAAGCCATATCACTGACTCTGATTCTCTCTCAAAATCTCGCGTTCTCAGCCTTATTTTTCCATGAGACAAGCTAGGCCTGCCCATTCTTGCTTCCCTAACATGTCTTGTATGGTTTTGCCCAAACAGTTTTGTATTTCTCTTAGGGTACTTGGTTTGCTGAGTGTATTCCGAACGGGCATTTTGTTTTAACCGTAGAGACGAGCGCTCGCGACAAATACCGCCGGATAATCGCGAGTAAGCTCCAAGAACGGTATCACTTTGGCGCACCTCATCCGCAGCCGCCGAAACACAGCCGTCCCACTCGCGAACCCAAGTTCAAAGGCAAGTATTGTGCTCCTTCTCCCGAGTCAAGTGGTTCCAGTGGGAACCAAAGTTGTGGGGATAGTGATAGCACGGGGCCGTTGGTGAGTGACGATGACGTCATCGCCCAACGGCATAACATACGCGCGTCGCCCGAGCAGCCGCACTGCTTGCGCTGCTTAGCCGAGACGGAAGTTATCACCATACGAGCTGAAAATGAGGTTACCACAACCCGTCTTTATAGGCATGTTTATGCTTGGTGGTTGCGCTCGGCTTCATTCCAATGTCAAGGTTATTTACCTCTCGCTTGCGCAACATATTCGTGTGGTTTTTTATTTCACTCTCTTTAGGTGCCCAGAGACCGCGTGCGTCGTATGTAATACTTCTGTCACGACTCACGTCGTTTATGACGTGAGGGGACTTAGTGACACCATCCGATGGAAGATGTGCAAAGGTGTCGCTGGCACGAAGGCATGCATCGCCGGCAAGTGGTTCGAGGTGAACGGCCCTATTCCCGAAGACGCAATGCATGCCATCGCCCTTAAGGCCAACGTGCAAGAGTTCGAGCCCGATACGAAATCGAAGCGCGTCAGTCTTGGTTATTGTTTTGTCGATATGGATACTCTCGCGGCTTTCTTGCGGCTTCAAGACTTCGGCAAAGGTCAAGGTTTATATGTTTTTCGAGGAACGGGTCGATTTCGGTATGTGTGGCACCGGTGACCATGACATACTGCCGTACTAAAGTTGGGTTTCACGCGTATACTACTTCCGTGAGGGTAGAATACATGTTGTCACCATTCCCGTGCAAAATGACGCACAAATATATTGGCCTATTGATTACGAGGCGGACATTAAAATGTGGCCCTTCCGGCCAAGCTCATCGTACTACATGCCCAAGATCACCATACAAGAGTGGATTGGAGAGAAGTTGAAAGCTTTGTCCGCCGCCGAGCGTAAGAAATCTGCCGCTATTCGGCTTGTTAAGCCCGAATTAAAGATTGCGGTTGATGCATTCAAGTCGCAGGAGGAGGATTCTTTCGAGAACTCTTTCAGTGACCGAGACGATTCGGTTGGGGGTGCGATGCTGGAGGAACGGGCGGAAAGGGCGGAGCGTACGGGTGTGGCGCGCCGCGGCCGGAAAGTTAGACGTGGTTACGGTGGCCGTGGCAAGTGCGGGGGGGCTGAACAATAGAGTGGAACTTATTGTGTTGATATACAACCAAGCAATCAAGGAGCATAATAGGTCGCGTGAGAAGCAAATCATGCGCGTCAACCGGAAGTGGAAGGGGGGGTAGTGGGTGACTGGTGCTATGAAATAAACCCGCGCATGTAGCGCGAAGATATGCGAATAGGCTAGTTCATTTAACAAACACAAGGCAATCCAAATTGAATCACACTTGTTCTTCATGCTCACATCATATGGGGGGGGGGGCAATGCACAACCATATTATGGGTTTGTGTGCTAATAAATTCTCGTTGGCATGCGCATATCAGTATCGTCACGGAATGCTATCACTATCATCACTACTATCATGTGCGATCGCTTCCTTGTTACTGTAAGATCCCCGCTTCTTACGCTCAGGAGTGGGCACATCCCCATGATGATGAAAATTAGTATGGATAGCTCCCCAACCCTCCTTCAACCGCTTGCCCGGTTGCTTGCTCGTCTCCTTCTTGAACGCTTCTTTTGTGATGGCATGGAGATGCTCTGACCCATGACAACTGTAGTTGAGCAAGTCCCCGTAGCGCTCGATGAACCCCGGCACGTGGCATTGGAGGACATGCATGTAAACGGTGGCGTGATCCGAATGGCCTGCAGCGTTGGTGAATGCCTTCACGAATGCCTCGGCAAGTATCTTCACAAGCGATGCCCGGCGCTTACGTGGCCAGCCGTGCTTGCACGGTGGCCCATAGCTCCAACATGGCCATTCACCAATGCCGAGTGGGTTGCCACACATACCCGGTGGTCAGCCATCCACCCCTATCCCTTGTGGCAGCAACGATGTGCGCGGGGGGCGTTGCCCCACCCTTGACCCGTTGGTCATCGGACAAGCCGATCACGAGGCGACCGCCTTCGACAAGGAGTCACTTAACCGCTCCATGAAGATGACCGTTCCCATAATGGGGCCGAACACCGACTTCAAACAGTGGAAGAGGAATTTTTCCACCTTTTTGTCCCTCAAGTCTGATTATTTCATCCCCCATCTCGCCATATGGGAGTCCGGCGTTTGGCTGGATGAAGCAGCGCAAAACTATGCACACGCCTTGTTATTGAAATTGGAATTGTTCACAAAAGCACTAGCAAACTGGACCGGTTGCTGTCTATCGGGCCACTCTACCTAGCCATTAGTAGGACTTCTAAGCAAGTTGGGCCCGGGTCTCTTCGACCATGTACACCTATCGACACACCTAGCTTCACGGTGTGTCGACGTTCCTCGGGAGTTGAAAAACTGTAAGCAATCACATTAATTGCCACAGCCCCCCCGCCTAAGCAGCTATAACGTAATAATTTTGTAATAAAGAAAAAATTCTAAAGATGAATCCTCTTGTCGAGAAATGCAAAACTAAACTGCTGCTCGACTTTCACGATGCACGGCCCGCTCCCACCGAACCGGGGTACCGACCGGCCTAGGCCGGTCGGCGTTCGGGAGGGACGACGGGACAGCCTAATCTAGCTCCCGCGTGACTTCGGTCTTGCCGAAGATAGGAGGGGAAAGGCTGGCAAAAAACCCCTCCTCACGTGGGCGCTCGTCGATCCCGCCGCCGCATTTCGTCAGCCCCGCCCCAAGGTCGTTGCCGCGTCTACCGACCCGACGGTCCTCCTTGTCGAGGTCCCCCGTCACCTCGTGGGCAGGTGGGGGGGACCGAGACACACAAACATATAAAAAACTGGCGCTCCTGCCTCCGCGCTCATTTCCTCGGTTTTTCCTCTGGCTGGTATCCGGGTATCTGTCAAATAGTCATGCCTACGTCCTTACCCCCCCCCCCCCCTCTGATCGCGCGTCCACCGAGCAGCCTTTGTTGAGCGGGTGCCTCCGCGCCCACCCGCCGGGCCCACTCCCTCTATTATTAGGTTGTCGGGGTATTGGATGTCGATGAGGGGGGCGGGGGCAGGTCACCATAGTCGGATCCGTCGGGGCCGCGGGTGCACGGAAATTAGTCAAAACCCTCCGTACGGGGTTTTCCGGGTCGGCGCCGCCAGATCGTGTCGCTCCCTCCGTCGCGACCGGCCTCCTTGCCGCCCAAGCTAACTCCTCCCCCCGGGAGATGAAGCTTGTCGACGAAGCGGCTCGCTAGTGAGCGCCGTGCCATGGTGCTGCTCCCCAACTAGCTCGACGCCGGGTACGGACATTAGTTTAGTTTCCGAAAAAGCCCTCCGTACATGGCTTTCCGGCGGCAGCTGATCTTGAGGATCGCCACCGCCTCACATAGCCGCTCCTCCGCCTACGACCGGCCACCGGCATGTACCATGTCTTACCTCACCCCCCGGGAAGTTTCGACCGGCACATGGCTGGTCGACGGCTAGCGAGCGCCCTTTCTTGACGTTGCTTCCCGGCTGGCCACCACCAACTCCAACACCCACATCCCACCGCTGATCCGGCCGTACCCTCCTCGCCATCAAACGCTCTTGTAGTACATGCCCCACCCCCACGAAGTAGGAATGTATTCGGTAGTATCTTACCGCGAAAAAAAACATATCGGACGGGCCGAGCGGGAGATCTTGGTGCCGGTATTGCACAGAAATTATTTTTTCAAAAGCCCTATGTACATGGCTTTCCCGACAGTTGTTGATCCTGCGGATCGAGCTGTCGGCCCTCTTAGCCCCCTGCCGTGCTAGGCCTAGCACGGCTACGGGGTTTCCTACGCCCACCACGGGGAGGTGAGGGGATGCCGACGGGCCTGCGAGCGCAACCCCCTCCGGGGCCGCCGCCGCTGCGCCGCCGGCGGGCGCCCATACGCCTTGTTACATTTTACGCTACAAACGAGAACAAGCGCGTTGGCCAAGCGGTCAAGTGCATCTTTGTTGATGACCGAGACTACGCGAGAGTTGCATGGGACATCTTGTGTGAGCGCTTGGATGGTCGACGTTCGTTCGCACGCTCCATGTCTTTGCTAGACAACTTTATGCTTCGCCAACGCCATGGCAACTCCACTCACGGAGTACGTCCACCTCATGCGCCAGTCCTTCGATGACTACGACGAGACATGTAAAATGATTCATGGGTCGGCTGCCATCCACCCACATCACGTGGGACTCCTCATGGTGCGTGGCATTCCCCGCACCGGCCAATTCGGATAGACGAAACAATGTCTCATCGACGCGTTCGACATAAACTACCTCATGTCAGCGGACGAGGTGATGGCCAACATCCTCCACAAGGATCAAGAAATTGACTGCCGAAAGGAAACATATGTAGACTGCCGTACGCCCGTACAAACTCCTCCATGCGGGGATAACTTTCATACCATATAGGCGAGATTCCGCCGCGCCCATACTAAGGAAATGTCGAACCACCATAATGGCCAAGCGATCAGCAAGGTCAGCCGCCATAGGAGCCAACCGGTCATGGTCATCAAGAGCAAAGGGGTAATAGTCATGAACGGACTGAATGGAAGGACGAGGTGCGGAGGTCAATATCGATGAGAAAAAATCAATAGAGATGGCGGCGCAAATGTATGGAGGAAATACAAGAAGAACCAAAGACTAGAGGAATAGAAAAAGGGGGGAGGCGGGACAAAGGAGAAATACTGACAAGAGGCCCAGGACGAGCGTGTTTGCCGATAAGAAACAATCAAGAGAAGAGATCGCACATACCGAAAAGTAATCGCCAATCAAACCCTAATATTCTCACAAAGATATATTATCGATAAGCGAACTCCAAAGTATTCGAATCTTTTCTATTATGTATCTGAATGCAAAGCACGGGTATTTTTCATTTTTTTTTGCGCCCCCGGGATTTACGGGTATTGATGCGTAAAAAACAGAATATCAGGCACTGCCTCAACAGCCGGCGACCTTGCTGACTGTTCGGCAGAAACAGGACCAGCAAGCGGAGGGTAGCGTGAGGGGTTAGGGCTACAGGTGAGTGCCGGGTAGTTAGGGTTTCCCTCCCTGCTTTTCCCGTACTTGTACACAGGTTAAGGCCGATTCTTGGGTGAATTTTGCCACCACCCGACAGATGAGATGATAATAATAATAACAAGCGGAGGGCCGAGTAGCGATGGAGGTATTCCTTACTAGCTACGGGTACGGGTACTCGCCACATCACCGTGATGTGGCCGGCGGACTGCTCCAGTCGAGAAAACAAAAAAACGGTACGAGAGTGGGCAACGAGACGGCTGCACGGTTTCGTTGCTTCACGATTATTTATCATGTGAAAAATTCTTACAATAAAAGGCAGCGGGGCCGCACCAAGCAAAATAAAGAAGAAAGGAGGGAAAAAAAACCTATGCCCGGGGAACGATTCTTATCTGTTATTATTGTTATTGCCTATATTATCGAAAGCATAATAATGGCCCATCATTTCCCGGGGAAACCCTGCTTTGCGACTCAATCCTATAGCAAATAGCGCCGACAGCAAATCGCGATACCCTAATGACGACATTTCAGAAATGGGCAATAATACAAAATATAGCGCATCTGCTCTATCCTGTCCGGGCGCTGTACATATCACTACACCCCGCCACGGTGTAAAAGTACGTGTCGCAAATTCCAAATGCCAGCAGGAACTTCGCGCCACCATCCGCGAAAGATGAAACGTCAAATGATTCCGCCAAATCAATTAAGTATGCGTCGTCATCTTTAGTCACAGCAGGAGCAGTACGTGGGGAGTTGACCGCTTCGTTTGCGCTCCTCAGCACCCACTCCTGCGGCCCCCGGCCATAATGCTGCCAGAACAACGACACCCCGCTGCATGTTGCGTTACTATAGCGATGGGACATTGTATTACAAGAAGCACGACAGGAACGCGGACAGGGAAACCCGCGATGATGCCTATTAAGTTCGGTAACAATGACAAAACGGATGCGGCCTTGCCAGTTGTCCAAACCTTCACAAACACCGTACTCATTGACAATGATAGCGTACACGATGGTACAATGTTACGGCACTGACAACAAAGGAACTGCAGCACTTGAGTCGAACTGCCAATCACTTGGGCGGCATTAATTGTGCCAATAATATCACGGCAACACAAACAAGTCACATTAAAATGCATTGTACATCGATGGTAAATTCGGTCATGATGACGGGCCCATAATGATTGATGCGGCGCAGCTCTTCGACCAGCACAGCGGCAGGAATGACGCCATATTAGATAGATGCGTGGAACATGGGTAGCTTCTGAGTACGGCTATGAAGAGGCAAATCCAGTGGTAGACTTTCCAAGTGAAGGGCCGCCATGAAGAACCAATGTGTAATGTGTTGTGCATCAACAAGTGCAATGCAGCGAAGGGGCGCGGGGTGTGGGGAGGTTTATCGTGCAAAACATGTACACAGGTTAAAGGCCCATGCAAAAGCAGCGCTAGCTTGCTGGACATGCAGACCGAGTATGCCTGCATGCCGTGCGTGGCGGGACAGAGACAACAGGCAACACCCGCGGTAATGCCATGCATGCGCTTCCATCACGTCACGACATACACATACGTCTGCTGCATCAATGTAGACATAACTGCGGATAACCATACAGTGCACGAGACAAAGAGGAGCCCATCAGCCACTCGATATTCTGAGTTGCGGTGGAGCTTGTCTTTTTCCACTGCCTTATTTCCATAATCGGCATTGTGAGGGAAAAAATGAATTACTCGTGTGGCGAGCACCTCGCACCAAGTCCACACCTCACACCCGCAAGTCAGTGCAACGCAGACCTTCCAAGTGCTCTTGAAATATCTACAGTCCTCTGCTGCCCTCTGCCCACACCCTAAAAGCGAAAAATCCACTGCCTCGGCCCAATTATTAAATAAGAATCGTCAAAACAATTGAACAAGCTCATTGGTAATGTACTGTCTTTCCTCCAACCGCACAATCTGCTGCACACAGCACACCGCCTGGCGCCCTCCAATCACTGGAGAGCATCCCTATTGCATCTGAGAAACAACATCATCTGGAGCTTGTGGGGAAGTTCAGTTGCCTGCAGCCCGGCCATTCTGTAGTCAACACGGTCAAATAGGTTGGCGGCTTGGATGCTGGAGGGGTCGATGCTGTAGTACTGCGCTGCAACGTAGGGAAGCACCGCTTTGGGGGCGGTGGGATGCCTTGACTCTGACGTCACACCTGCGCTCGCCTGCTCTGACCACCAGGCCAGGGAGTTGAACTGATCGCCGTCTAGGCTGGGAAGCGCACGATACCTATCCAGCTCTCGCACATCAACTCTCTGATGAGTTGCAGTAACTGCGGCTGATGAGGGACCCGCAGAGTCGGAGGTGCGTCGCGTTTTCCGCTCCGTCATGCTTCCCTTCAACTGCCGCTTATTCTGATCTCCTTTTGCGACCACATCCCCTGTGCTTGTGGCGTCGCTTGAGGGCTGGCTCAGCGCACCAGCCATGCTCCTGAACACGCCAGTCAGCTCTGCCCACGCCTCATCTGCATCCACATCATCCGCTAAGTGTTCCAGGTCGTCCTTGTGGCAGGGGTTCAGAAGTGTGGCCAGCACCTCCTCCCTGCTCTGTATGCGCCCTGCGCTACTTTCAACCTTCAGACGGTCGGCAATGATGGTGCGCAGCACCTGCACGGATTCTTGCAGGTCGCATGCTGGCTTCTCCAGGCGATGAAGGTCTGGGTCAGCGGACAGTTCAGGCACGTAAACCAGCTCCTCACTCAGGTACTGCTGTAGCTCAAGCAGCAGGGAGGCGCAGGCAGCCAAGGGGACCACCTGCGCGGACCTCATGCCGTTATCCACCTCAGCACATGCTTCCAGCACCCCGATACCATCTTGCAATGTCGACCAGTCTTTTTGGGTCAGACCAAGAGCAGCAGCAGCAGCATTGTTACTACGCCCACTCGATGCGGGGATTCGACGGGCAGCATGTGAGGCGCAAAACTTTTCTATCTGCGATTTGGAAAGTAGGACGCGTTGGAAGAGACTGAGAACAGTTGTCAGGTTCTTTTCGCGTGTAGCGTCCAGCATAGATGGAGCCAGTGCCTTTTGGAGTGTCTGGTGCAGCTCAGCATCAGCATCCGCATCGTCATTATTCTCTGCTGGCACGTCCTTCGGCGGTGGCTCCAGCAGAGGGGATAGCACTTGAAGAATTTTCTCTGTGAAAGCCACCACATTGGGCCCCCCCTTACTACCGCCGCCACACAGCCCGTCTTTTACAATTTTCTCCAGGGAATGAATGCTGCACATGAGGGAGGGGATCCCAAGTTTGGCTGCGGCTGCACGGAGAGTGTGCTGTCCACCTCCAACCGTGCAAATTAGGTAGGCAGACGAAGGCGCCACCTCTGCTCCGAAAAACTCGGCAGTTGTATCACATACCCACGATTGAATACTCTCGGGGGTGTAGTCACTCGGGAACGCTTTCACAGAGAGCCCCAAACGGCGCCACTTGAAATTCGAGTTGACAAAGGTGACAGACATAACGAAGTAGACACTGCTGGTGGCTTTCGACGCCCAGGTGTCTAGCTGTACCGAACAGCACGGTCCAAGCGAAATAAAAGAACGTTGTCGTTTCAATTCTGCTTTGATGGCGGCTTTCGCGTTGGAGTGCTCCTGCTGCAGGACGCTGTCGAACATCGGTCCAGTGAAATTAAGACTTCCGCCGAGAGGACTGCTGTGCTGCCGCATGCCGACCAACAAAAGCCGACAACCAGGCTCGTTAATTACCCACCAAGGGTGGAGGTCGTACGCGCAGAACAGGACGAGCTGCCGGGCTATCTCCGCAGAGCTGAGTCCCGAGCCACGCAACAAACCCGCTGAAATGCCTAGCTCCTCCCACATATGATGGTCGCCGCTCTCAGCGGCCTGTGCTATCGCGCGTTTCGCCTTGTACAGTCCAGAGTGCTTGCTCGACTCCAGACAATTTTTCGCCTCTTCCGGATGCTTCACCTTAATGTGTTTCAGGAGGTTGGTCGTGGACGCCCCTGATGAAGGAATCCAGGATAGACAACATGGCAGTTAAAATCGGCAATAGTAAGACGTAATAAGGACAGTCAATCATCTATCGGGAACAGCGATAAAAAACAACCTTGGGCTTGTTGTGGAAATCTTTCTTGCTGAGCCCGACCACTTATTGGTTATACTGGACGAGGAAGCGTCGTACTAGCAACAAGTAAGAGCAGATGACGCGATAACATTTAGCAGCACGACTGGGCCAGCTTGACGAAGGTGCTGCTATGAGAACAATAAGAACAATGGTGCTTACTACTTGCACGCCGCACAGTGCCGACTAGACGACAATAATATCATTACCAGCAGTTTAAAGCAGCTGGATGAGCGACTACAATGAGCCGGCCAGCTCCACATAGGCTGTCGTCGTATTATAATGTAGTGCCGACGAGTCAAATATATATGTCATTATGGAACATTCGATAATACTACTTATCACTCGTCAAATTGAGCACCAAAGAGAAGAGCAGCGCGAAGTAAGCGTCTATCATTCAGCAGGCAGCACGCTAACAAAAGGCATCGTGTATGCATGAACGAACATCAGGCATACAATACACTACGAAGCCACGCGGCAGAGCCCCATCAATATCGGCTGGAGTTATGCAGTCGGACGATACACGTAGTGAACATAAAATAGCGGGCAAGAGAAGGGCCAGCAACTTGGTCCGCTTTGCTGCAGCGCAGGACTGCTACGTATTATTCATGAGGGGATATTTTGGAAAACTTAGTGACAATTAACCTTAAAAATTAATACGTACCAAGGATGTGCTTCAGCGTTGCTCCGCAGGGCCTCAGAGTCCCAGTATCGTCATCTCTCACGAGAATGCAGCACTCCACATTCCGGCCACTGGAGGTAGGCGGCGTAAAAGGGCGCATATAGCCAGCACTCCACAGTTTCGCTTGGCTGGAGTCACTGCGGGGCCTGGGTGGGTCCAAGTACATACGCGTCTGGCGATTGTCCTCATCGTACTGCAGAGAAGAGCTGCTGCCGCCTTTCGTGAACTGGCTTTGACGGAGTCGGTCGGGACCAATAGGGCGCCCGCTGCGGTGGGACAACCCTGACGCCCCCGCTGATCCAGATGTGCCTGTGGGCGGAACTGCGCTATATCCGTAGTGGACTCCACTACCGAAAGGGTGCGGCGGTGGAGAATCGTAATATCCACCGCCTCGCTGGGTATTAGATCTCATTCCGTGCATCACTAGTAAGTGAATAAATTTAAAATTACTGTTGGCTTGAGATACGTAATGGTGTACTGATGGAGCAGGCCGAGTTCAGCACCGCAGTTGTCAGTAGGAGTAGACAGACATGGCCTGCGCAACAGTCGGCAAGCGCAACGTAGCAGCAGTTAATATGGCTTCGCTATCTAGAAAACGGCTTCGTATATGCTGGAGGCCACTGCTCAGTCTTAAACGCCAACTGCCAATCTTCATAATATGCTATGACGTCAATATCAGTGAGGACCAGTGCCAGTGAGGACCCGATTATTGCACGCGCCCGTCCAGAGATATGTCACACAGCGACTATAGCATCATATATCGTCTAACGGGCATAATAATAGCAGTGGCGGTATGTTTCAGTGTCCGCCAGCAAGGGCTCACCATATGCTTTTATTGCAACGGTGCCTCCGCTTGTGAAGAACCTTCGCGCACGCTCTCAACAGTCGTCTGCTGGACGAAAGGGTACCGTAAAGGGTGAGCCGGCGCAGGTTCGGTATCGCTGCACGTGAGCCAAATAACGATAACACGCCGGTGAAAAGAGAATTAATAATGCAGCTGGTGCAGTGGGTATCCCTTCCGTCACCTGTCAAAATCGGCCATCGTCGGTATCCTTCGAGTACTTGTGTATCGATGTACTTTCGCATCGGGTACTGTTCGACATTTGCTGAATTGCTACAATTTATAGAGCTATTTCAATTTTATATCGGTATTCACTCACTAAATTCATTTCCCTCCGTGTTCAGATCAGAGGCGAGCAACAGTATTCATACTATCGTGGCTGTTATAATTATTGACATTATTTGCGCATAAATATTTCATCCAGCCTCCATCATTATAATAGATCGCAAATATAAATATGAACCGCGTGTTTTTTTTTACGGTTTATTTTGCTGTATGGGTCGTCGTCGATGTTTCTGCGGAATAACTTTACGTACAAAACAGCAGCTGGGCTTACCTGCCAGTCCCATATTACGGGGGCGCAAACAAAAAAGAATTAAACAATATGCAGCTGCTAAAACGGTACATGTGGGCAGTGATCCGGCAATTCTGAATGACAAAAAATGTCCTAACACTTTATCAACATGTAATCATGCATTTATTTCGCTAAACTGCGAGGTGCTGTCGTCGTGACAAATATATAATATAAAGATGCTGACGAGATGCTCCATGCACCCCCCGGGATCGATCATTCCTAGGCGCTTCCCGTACCCGTACTGCACCGGTGCCGACAATATTGAGAAGGTTATGAAGTAAATACATGTGCCTTGGTTTTTGCTCGGTGTTTTTCACTACTGCCTTCCTTGTCATCATTTTCTGTGAAGGTGAACAATGCATGGATCAACGAGCTTATTTTGTTCCGTCCGTGCTCATTTTGTTCTTCTTGGCGAATTCGTTTCCACTAGAATATGACGAGCGCTTTAGCAAGAGTACTTGCAATTCCTTTGTGACCAGCTTACGAGCTTTCGTGCAACTATGTGATCAATTTCAGTCGGAGCTCAAAGTTCCGCGGGGTACAAAGGCGATCAAAACGCCAAAAGTACCCATCTATGACTTCTATCCGGGTGTCTTTCGTCCACTCACCCTCGTCCCCATAAAACGAGTCTTGGGAGTACCCCTCGCGAATGAGATAAGCGATCTTAGGGCTCAGTTGCAATGCGTTAACCGTCATTAAGTTTAAGCGTGTGTCTTCTAATAACAACAGCTAGGACTTCCGTCGCAATTCTCGTTCTCACGGAACCTCGTCATCCCAAAATAATGGAATTGTGGCATGAGGTACGAAGTTTGGTTGCCGACTTAACGGATCAGCTTCGTTCATGGCTCCGAGCAGTGTCATCGAGCCCACAAACGGATGCAAGTCCCGCAGGTATCTTGCTTGCCGCTTGTTCAACCTGTTGTTCGGCTGCATGAGCAGATGTCGCAGTGTGTCGTGGTATGTTACGACAAGGAACTTAGAGCATCCTGCAAGGTAACACCTCCAATGCTTGACGGCTTCGCATACAGCCAAAGCTTCTAAGTCGTACGCATATTAAGTGTTGCCGCATTCAGTGGGATTCGGCTTAAGCGCCCAGTACGAGACTAGTTGAAGTCCTCCTCCTTGATCTTGCAACATGAATGCTGCAATTCCCAGTGACGAAGCATATGTAGCTACGGCGAACGTCGCGTCCGACCTGACCTCCGGACGCATGAGGCATGGCGCGGAAATGGGCCGTAACTCTAGAGTCTCAAACGCTTCCAAACATGCAAGTGTCAACGTAACCGTATGTGGTTGGGACTTCCGCAATAAGCCCGTCAATGGAGCCGTAAGATCGCTGAATAAATCTGGCGTAGAAGTTGCAGAATTGCACGAAACTGAGAACCTCCTTATGCGTTTTAGGCATTGGCAAGTCTGCAACGGCCTCGACTTTCTTTGTCGAAACTGAATTTCTACTAGCGGACACATTATAGCCAAGATATTCATCTCTTGAAGGCCGAAGAAGCACTTCTTAAGACGTAACTCCAAGCCCTCCTCCTTAAACCGTTGAAGAACCAAACGCAGGTGCTCCACATGCTCGTCATGTGTGCGGCTGTAAATATAGGCGTCGTCGAGGTAGACAATAACGAACTTATGAAAAAAGTCGCGAAGAATGTCATTCATCATTCTGTGACGAGTACAGTCCTGCAACAGTACATTGCAGGACATTGTACAAGTACTCGTTACGAATTCCAATTCGTGCTTTTCCACAGGACGGACGTATACTCGTGGGTACGTCGCTACTGCAATATTGTAATGGTGCTGATGCTACAGTACGACCAGTACCTCCCGGTACGTACAAATATGCATAATTAATCTAACTAGCCAGATGACGCACCAGAACGAGCTCTCCAATGCAGAAGGAGCCGCGTCGTGAAACCCAATGCTAGGCAGGCCGCGTCTCGAGGCAGATGACGACGGTTGAACAGCACTAACGCCTGACACGTAAGCATAGCTTGCAGGCGTAACCAGTCTGGGCTGAAACCTATTTAAGCCCAGTGCAGTAGAGGGAGGTGACAGAACCTTTTAACAATTCCTTTGTTCATTTACAACATCTACTGTCTAAGTACAGCAGTGAAACATCTCTCATCAATTGCCTCTCAACAACATCTTTTGCCATCTTGCAACAACAGAACTAGACAGACTAGAACAGATTTGTGCTAGCGTTTAGCTTTCAGAGGCTAACCGCCACACTGGTTTCGGAGCTCTTTGGTCGACGCACGCTTTCGTTCGCTTATTGAACTGCTCGACGTTGTTTGATTGAGTTGAGATGGCTTCTCTTGGACCTGGTCATTACGTGGTGTTGGTAATTCACGTTGGAGGAACTAAACGGTCGGATTTGAAGTTGGTGTTTCAGCGTGAGCCTCGTACTGGTAGAACTTGGTTCCCTGCTGGCTCTGTCTTACCCAACGAAGAGCCTGTCGACGCTGCTATTCGCGAATTACACGAGGAAACCGGTCTTGTTTTGACACCGGATGATTTGACGCTGTTGAGTGGTGAACCTGTGAACGTTACGCTACCTCAAGGACGACAGCTTGTTTCCGTGTACTCTGCGTCTATTCCTGTCCTGTTTGCTACGAGCAACTTACGTACACCTGCTCAGGTCGAGCAGGTTGTTTTGGAACAGTCGACAGTTAATCCGGATGGCACTTACGTCGTCCCGGAAAACATCAACACTGACGGTCTGACACTTACGCCTGCACAGACTGGGTTACTTCGTGCTGAGAAGCACAAGAGTGATTTACTTCATTTTGGTTACGTGACTCTGTGGGAATCTTTCTATCGAGCAATGACACAACATGTTCCAGTCATGCATGAAGACACGTCTATCCCGAGACAGTTCCACATGTACCCCCGGTTTACAACGGTCGACTCTGGTTCTGTCTGGCTTCTGATTGTTGGACACATCAACCGACTGACTGGAGTGGGACCTACAGATTTACGAGTGGGAATGCCGATGCCTACCCACAACTTGGCAGGACTATCAGTGACTCTTACGGAGACTCAGCGTAAGGCTGCCATTACTTCACCGTACCAGAATGGTCAAGACCCACCTGTACTGGAGGATTGGCTCGAAGCTCAGCCTCAGCGTTTTGTAATGCTTGGGATTGCAGCTGACTCGTACGATGCAGTGTTCTGGGTTACTTCACAGTTTTCTGGACTCCTTGGTGGATGGTGGTTGAACCGGAAAAATCGTCCTCCAATTCCATCTACGTACAACGAGCTTGTTATGGAGATACGCAAGTCTACGTTTCTTCCGAACATTCAGGATGACGCAATTAAAGCTTTGCTAAGTTTTACACAGAGCAACACGATGAGTTCACGTTGGAAGGATGTGCTGATGATGAAGGTCTTAACTCGCACGGTGACTTACCTCACTGTTCGCCGAGTGACTCGATTCTAGACAGAGACTTAACAGGAGAGAGGGTGTTCATCAACCCACCCTGGGAGTTAGCTGAGCAGATTGCGCAGCATTTTGAGGATTGTCGTCGAACATCTCCAACATCTACGATGGCTGTCTTTGTACTACCGAAGTGGGCGAAATTTACTCAGGTGACTAAACACTGGAAACTCTATCAAGAATTCCCAGCAAGGACACAGCTTTTTACACGTCAGTCACTGGAGAATCCAGTGCAACAGGAGGTGGTTGCTCCAGCCCCTTGGCCTGTCCAGCTGTGGTTAGTCGACGCAGATTGTGCGTTTAACGACTCACCAGAATCTACAGCACCTGATCAACCCGACTCGGTACCTGTACCAACAGACGACTCGGAACAGTCCATCGCTACGCTGCGACAGTTTTCTTCGACAGCTACAGCCCTACTGACTGACCTCACGGAAGCTCGCCCGTTAATTCGAACTGAGCTGACTGTGAAAACTCCTGATGGCGGACACCACATTTCTGGATTAGTGGACTGTGCTGCGACACTTGATTTTGTGTCAGAGGACTTTGTACGACGCTTTGCTTTACAGACTCGGAAGTCTGCCAGTAAAACCCCAGTTCGACTCGCTAATGGACAACGAGTTACTTCTACGACAGTCTGCGACGTCACTTTTGAACTGGCTCAACACGAGTTTCACCGGACTTTTAATGTCTTACGTGATTTACGCACAGCTGATTTAATCCTGGGTTTACCATGGCTTGATGACGAACAGGCCTCTTTACAATTTGGTACAACCAGAATTTTTACACTAATGGACGGCACAGCAGTGGAGACTTCACTTGAGGAACGACGCCCTGAGTGTCTACTCCTGTCGTCTACGAAAGTTCAGAAGCTCATGCGCAAGACGCGCCGCAGCAGAGGACGTCATGCTGATTTTTACGTCATTGAACTTACGTCAGTCGCTGAACAAACGACAGACTTCCACACTGGAGAGGAGCTGACAGCAGAACAACGTGACAACTTCCGGTCGTTACTCTTCAATGACTTCCCGGAGTTACTGCAACCTGTCGACTCTCCACCTGTAAGCCGACAGTGGGATCATCCCATTGAAACAATTGGCCCGATGCGACGTCAACGTCTGAACAGATTGTCACCCGCAGAGCGCGCTGAGCTTAATCGACAGCTTAAAGACGCAGTGGAAGCTGGGTTGATACGTCCCAGCTACAGTGAATTCGGCTCGCCAATTCTTTTTGTGCGAAAAGCTGATGGCTCGCTACGTCTTTGCATTGACTACCGCGGTCTTAACGAGGTTACGCGTAAAGATGCTTATCCGCTACCGCGTGTGGACGACACACTGGACGAACTTAAGGACGCGAACTTTTACACACACCTCGACCTCGCTTCTGGATTCTGGCAAGTTCGAGTGCGTGATCAGGACGTTCACAAGACGGCTTTTCAGACCCCTGATGGCTTAATGGAATGGGTCGCCATGCCGTTTGGCTTGTGTAATGCACCAGCTACATTTCAGAGGATGATGAACGACATACTTCGCGACTTTTTACATAAGTTCGTGACAGTCTACCTGGATGACGTCTGTATCTACAGTCGAACTCTGGAAGAGCACCTAGAGCACCTGCGTCTAGTGCTACAGCGATTCAAGGAGGAAGGGCTGAAATTGCGCCTTAAGAAATGCTTCTTCGGATTGCAAGAAATGGAGTATCTGGGCTACACTGTGTCAGCCGGAAAAATTTCGGTTTCCACAAAGAAAGTCGAGGCCGTTGCGGACTGGCCAGTGCCCAAGACGCAGAAGGAGGTTCGCAGTTTCGTACAGTTCTGCAACTTCTATGCGAGATTCATACACCATTTTAGCGACCTTACGGCTCCATTGACGGACTTACTGCGGAAGTCCCAGCCACAGAAGGTTACGCTGACGCCTGCCTGTTTGGAAGCCTTCGAGACTCTCAAGTTACGGCTCATTTCCGCGCCATGCCTGATCCTTCCGGAGGTCGGCTCGGATGCGACGTTCACCGTAGCTACAGATGCTTCCACAGTGGGGATTGCAGCAGTCCTGTTGCAAGACCAAGGAGGCGGTCTTCAACCAGTCTCTTACTGGGCGCGTAAGCTGAATTCAGCTGAGCGTGGTAACACTTACTCTGCGTACGACTTAGAAGCTTTGGCCGTATGCGAAGCTGTCAAGCATTGGAGGTGCTATCTTGAAGGCTGTTCTAAGTTCCTTGTCGTAACAGACCACGACACACTGCGGCATCTGCTCAGGCAACCGAACAACAGGCTGAACAAGCGGCAAGCAAGATACCTGCGGGATTTGCAACCGTTTGTGGGCTCGATGACACTTGCATATCGCAAGGGAGCTCTGAACGAAGCTGACCCGTTAAGCCGGCGACCAGACTTCGTACCTCAGGCCACAGTACCCTTATTTTGGGATGGCGAGGTTCCGTCAGATCGAGAATTACGACGGAAGTCCCAGCTGCTGTTTGAAGACGCACAGTTAAATTCACTGACTGTTGACGCGTTGCAGCTGAGCCCTGAGTTCGCTGATCTCATTCGCGAGGGGTTCTCACGAGATTCGTTTTATGGGGACGATGGTGAGTGGACAAGAGACAGCCGGATAGAAGCCAGAGACGGGTACTTTTGGCGTCTCAATCGCCTCTGTATTCCACAGAACTCTGAGCTCCGACTGAAATTGATCGCAGAGCTGCACGAAAGTTCGTCAGCCGGTCACAGAGGAGTTGCTAGCACTCTTGCTAAAGCACTCGACAGATTCTGGTGGAAACGAATCCGCCAAGATGTGAAAGATTTTTGTGAACGCTGCGTCGTGTGCCGACGAGCAAAGATTCGACCTCAGATGGCCGCGACTCTTTACCCGTTACCTGTTCCACCCAGACCGTGGCACACAGTTGGTCTTGACTACCTGACACACTTGCCTGAGAGCAACGGCTTTAACAGTGTGCTGATTGTAGTAGACCATCTAACTCGAATGGCCCATTTTCTGCCATGCACAGAGTCGATTACTGCCGAAGAAACTGCAACTTTGTTTTTACAGGGAGTCTACCGTTTACATGGACTGCCCCGAGTGCTGATCAGTGACCGCGACCCGAAATTTGTCAGCGCCTTCTGGCAGACATTGTGGAGACGCCTTGGAACGCGACTAAACATGTCTACCAGCCGACACCCAGAAACAGACGGACTGACAGAGCGCGTGAACAGCACGTTTCAGCAGCTTCTTCGTTGCTTCTGTTGCTATGATGGCTCCAACTGGTCGACACTTTTACCACAAGTGGAGTTTGCGTACAACGCTTCGCGTGCACTTGGAATTGAGCACACGCCGTTCGAGGCTAACTTTGGTTTTTCTCCTGAGGAGCCTCCTGACTTGCTCTTCAGCATGCGACCATCGATTCCTTTTTCGCAAGATGCAACAGAACGGTTGAGATTGTTACAGGAAGTGCACAGCCTGGTACGCTCTGTGTTACAGCTACATAAGGACGAGATGCAAGCGCGCACAGAGCCGTCTACAGCGCCACACTTCGCTAAGGGAGACAAGGTGTCAGTCGTCACAGCAAATCTTTTTCTGCGAGGACAGCCGAACAGGAAACTCAGAGACAGACAGCTTGGCCCTTTTTCAGTGGAGGAGCAGATTGGGAAACACAGTTACAGATTAAAACTTCCAGCGACAGTACGCTTACATCCTGTGTTTCACGTTAACAACTTAAGACCCTGCTCTACCGCTCTGCTACGGCCAGCTGTCCCGGTAACTGTCCCTGAAGGAGACGACGAGGAGTTTGACATCTCACACATCTCTGCTGTGTGCATCAAGTCGCTACCTGGGCGACGAGGCAAATATTTGCTCTTCATGACGCATTTCAGTGATGACGACATTCCACCTGTCTGGCACCGATTGAACGAGGTGCATCGAACAGTTGCGTTACAAGAATTCTTGGAGACGCCCCAATGGCGCAAGTTCGCCAAGACTCAGGCGTACATTGATTTTATGCACGCTCACCCAGCGCGCATTCCTGAGTCCCAGTAATTGCTTCAATAAAGGAGCCAAGAACCACGGAGGTCTGCCTCGCGGCGACCTCATTGATCTGTCAAGAGGGGGAGGGTACGAGTGTGACGAGTACAGTCCTGCAACAGTACATTGCAGGACATTGTACAAGTACTCGTTACGAATTCCAATTCGTGCTTTTCCACAGGACGGACGTATACTCGTGGGTACGTCGCTACTGCAATATTGTAATGGTGCTGATGCTACAGTACGACCAGTACCTCCCGGTACGTACAAATATGCATAATTAATCTAACTAGCCAGATGACGCACCAGAACGAGCTCTCCAATGCAGAAGGAGCCGCGTCGTGAAACCCAATGCTAGGCAGGCCGCGTCTCGAGGCAGATGACGACGGTTGAACAGCACTAACGCCTGACACGTAAGCATAGCTTGCAGGCGTAACCAGTCTGGGCTGAAACCTATTTAAGCCCAGTGCAGTAGAGGGAGGTGACAGAACCTTTTAACAATTCCTTTGTTCATTTACAACATCTACTGTCTAAGTACAGCAGTGAAACATCTCTCATCAATTGCCTCTCAACAACATCTTTTGCCATCTTGCAACAACAGAACTAGACAGACTAGAACAGATTTGTGCTAGCGTTTAGCTTTCAGAGGCTAACCGCCACAATTCTCAGGAATGTAGCGAGTGCATTGCACAGTCCGAACGGCATGGCGGCCCATTCCATTAAGCCGTCATGGGTCTAAAAAGCAGTCTTGTGGACGTCATGATCACGCACTCGAAATTGCCAGAAGCTTGACGCGAGATCAAGGTGCGTGTAAAACTTCGCGTCCTTAAGTTCAACAAGTGTGTCGTCCACACGCGAAAGTGGGTAGGCGTCCTTACGCGTAGCTTCGTTTAGTCCATCACGGTAGTCAATGCACAAGCGTAGCGAGCCATAAATTTTACGCACAAAAAGAATTGGCGAGCTGAACTCACTATGGCTAAGGCGAATTAAGCCAGCTTCCATCGCGGCTTTGAGTTGTCGGTTACGCTCAGCGCGCCTTGCAAGCGACAATATGTTAAGACGTTGGCGTTTCATCGGGCATGGAATCCTAAACTCTTTCAAACCCTGTCGGCTTACCGGCGGCGAATTAATTAGCTGCATTAAGTTCAGGAAGTCATCATAAAGTAAGGACCGAAATTTTTCACGTTGTTCCGCAGTAAGCTCCTCTCTAGTATAAAACCCAGTTGGCTGCTCTCCTGCATGCGTAACTTCAATCACGAAAAACTCCGCATTACGTCCCTTGCCGCGGCGAGTCTTGCGCATGAGTTTCTAAACCTTTAGTAGACGACATTAGTAGACACTCAAGACGTCGCTCCTCAATATGAGTCTCCACTTTTGTCCCATCCATAAGGGTAAAAACACGCGTTGTGCCAAATTGTAATGAGGCTCGTTCATCATCAAGCCATGGAAAACCGAGTACTAGATCCGCAGCGCGTAAATCACGTAAGCCGTAAAAAGTCCGTTGAATTCGTGACGAGCCAGCTCGAAGGTATCATCGCGAATAGTCGAAGATGTCACACGTTGACCATTAGCAAGTCGAACAAGAGTCTTGGTTGGAGACTTATGAGTCTGCAAAGCAAAGCGTCTTACAAAGTCCTCTGACACAAAGTCAAGAGTCGCAGCGCAGTCGACCAATCTAGTAACAAGCTGTCCACCATCACGAGTTTTCACAGTGAGCTCGGTGCGAATTAACGGTCGAGCTTCCGTGATGTCCGTTAGAAGGGCGGTAGCTGTCGAAGAAAATTGTGGGAGCGTAGCGATGGACTCTTCCGTGTCGTCATGAGGTACACGTACCGAGAGGGGTTCGTCAGTAATTGTAGTCGGTGCTTGATCGTAAAAAGTACTATCATATCGTCGACTAGACACAGTTGAATACGCCAAGGAGCTAGAGCAACCACCTGATGGGTAGGATTGTCCAACGACTGTCGAGTAAACAATTGAGTCATGGCTAGGAATTCTCGGTAGAGTTTCATGTGTCGAGTGAGCTCGTTAAAGTTAGCCCACTTAGGAAGAACAAATGCAACCATTATGGACGCTCGAGCTATACGGCGACAACTCTCAGAATGGCGTGCAATCTTTTTAGCTAACTCATAGGGTGGATTAATGTACACCCGTTCTCCTGACCAATCTCTCTCCATGATCGAATCACTCGGCGAATAGTGAGGTAAGTCACCGTGCGAGTTTAGACCTCATCATATGCACAGCCCTCCAAGGTGAAGTCAAATCGTGCGTGCAAAGGTTCAAAAACAGAGTCAACCAGTTTCCAATCAATCGGACGTATGGTTACATTTTTACGACTCTCTCTCTTTTTGTTCTGACGACGACGACCTTCTACTAACGTTGCAAGAGTCGCGATTGTAGTCAATGGAGATGGCGAAAGGGTTTCGACGACCTCTGTCGCCAGCCGTGTCTCAAGACGATCACTAGATTTAGCCGGCTGCTCCGGTTCGTCAAGAGAACAGCTATGCCCCCATCATTGCTTCTTCGAAGGAGCACCCATAGCCTCCTTGCCTGATAGCTCCGGGCGCTGGAAAAGACGGTGTCCCTTCTTGTGGCACTTGAAGCAAAGTCCTTCCTCAATATGACGCTTCCGCTACTCCGCGGTCAAAGCTCTAGCGATGACGTTGAAGTCAGTTCAGCAAGTGTTTGGAGAAGTTCGGCCATGATCTCCTTTTCCTCATCCACGACCTCGACCTCTGCCATAACAAGCACCGTTGTTTCGCTTCCATGTTTTCGATGCTCCTACTAAGGGGTCCTCGTAAGTTCGCTTCTTTGTAGGTTGTCCGCCTCCGGGTCTTGTCGACGTGCCCGCAGTTGACTTAACACCACCCATGTGTGTCGAGTATGTAGCGATATCATTGAAGAAGTTCTAAAGCTCCACGAGTTTCAAAGTGTAACCTTTCTGTGAACGATGGGACTTAGCTTGAGTCTGAAGTTGAAGATTAGCCAGTCCACCGATGAAGCGAACACATTGAAGGTCATATGTAAGGTGTTGACGAGACGTTCGTAAAAAGTCGTTGAACTGCTAGGTGTAGGCGGCGTAACTCATGTTCCCTTGCGTAATTCCGAGCAAGGCGTTAATTGCGTCGTCGCGAATGTTAGGCAGCAAGGACGTCTTACGAAGCTCCGCCAACAAAGAGTCAAAAGAGGCTAGAATAGTTGCTTGTTGTTTACGGTTCAACCACTAGCTGTTCAAGGGTCGAGACGAAAATTTTGAAGTAACCCATATAACTGCGTCATAAGAATCAGCAGTAACTCCAAGCATGGCGAAGCGTTGTGGTTGTGCCTCGAGCCAGTCTTCAAGTTCACGCAGCTCACGACCGGACTGAAACTTATAATCAATCGCAGCCTTACGCTGTGTCTCTGTGAGAGTGACGGGTAGTCCAACAAAAGTCGTTGTAGGGGCCGGAACTCCCATTCGTAAATCAGTCGGAGTCTGACCACACAACTGATTGATGTAGCCTCGAATGAGCATCCACACATGGCTAGAGTCGACTGATGTAAACCGAGAGAAAAAAAGGAACTGCGTCGGTAACGACGTATCCGCTTGACAGAGTATACTTGGTGCGTGTAAACAGCTCGACGAAAAGTCTCCCATTGAGTCACGTACTCAAAGTGAAGTAACTCATACTTACGCTTCAAAGTTGGTAGTAACCCATGTTTGGCCGGCGTATAAGAGAAAGACCGCCAATGTCAGTCGTTGCCGGTACGACGCAAAAACCACCCGAATTAATTGTCGACGGGGCAGTAACAGCCTGCTCGAGCTTAGCAGGTGTGCTTAAATTCGCTGTCACGTAGGCTGACGTTGCCCTTCGGGTAGTGCGACACGAACCGGGGCGTCACTCAGCACGGTTAAGTCATCATGAGCCAAAGCAAGGAAATTTTCCTCAAGTAACTCGCGAGCAACAACATCAACATGCTATTCGTTAGGAGAAATATCGAACCAGCAAGAAACCATGTTTTACGAGTACGAGGTTCACGTTGTAAAACGAGCTTATTGTCGGAGGCTTTGAAACCACCACGTAATGACCATGTCCAATTTAAGCCATTTTGAATCAAGACAGAAGCGTCGAACGAATCAAGCGACAGCGAAAACGTGCGTCGACCAAAGAGCTCCGAAACCAATGTGGCGGTTAGGCTTCGGAAAGCTAAGTGCAAACACAAATTTGTTCTCTTGTGCTCTATCGCTGCTCTTTCGCTAGGTGGAAGTGCAAATGGAGGGAGAATTGAGAAGATGTCTCACTGTTAGTGTTTTACAATAGGTTGTAATCGAACAAAGGGAATTGTTAAAAGGTTATGTCACCTCCCTCTACTACACTAGGCTTAAATAACATTCCGCCTCGCTTGCACATGCTCTTGCGTGGTCCTCGTGCTAGGTGCTAGGGCTTTCCAACCGTCATTAACAGACTAGCGATGCGGCTCGTCCATTCTGCGGAATCACATTATGCATTGGAAACCTCACTTGGCGCGTCGTCTTAGATTGAATGTGCGTACTTGTATGTACCGGGAGGTAGTTGTAGTACAGTGCGCATCAAAACCCTCGCTAAATTGTAGTAGCGACGTACCCACGTTGTACGTCCTTCCAATGGAAAAGCACGAATTGTAATTAGTAACGAGTACATGTACAACGTCATGCAATGTAATGTTGCATGACATTACTCGTCACAAAATGCCAATCCATGTGGAACCTATACAGCCTCATCAAATCAACCAACCATGACAAAAAATGGGTCGGTCACCACCCTAAAGTTGGAGCCGCCCCCCCATGAATAGCTGATGCACATCGCGGTAACATCACAAGACATATCGTTTTCCACTCGTTTTAAAAACAATACATTTTCGAAAACATCAATATTGGGGGGGGGGGGGGGATTTGCGTTACACTAGTGAGCTTGGTAAGCAACATGAGACGAAGATTATTTGAAGCGGGCAACATAGATTATGTTGGCCGACATGTCTTTGTTCGTGGTTGGTTGCTTAATACTAACTTTATCACTCTACACAACACACACGACGTTACTTGCTATTACCTCATCCTTGACATAGATGTCAACCTCTTCCACAATACCTGTCAATTTCCCAACCATTGGACCCGTCACGAACGCCGTGGCTCCTCACCCTTCCAAGGCTCACTCAACACCCCTCTCCTAGTCCTTACTTTCAAAGAGCCACACTTCGGCCTGCTACATATCACTCTCAACTCCTCCACATGGATCGACTCAATCCATAACCTCCCCCCTCCCCCGTCGACCTCCAAAAACAGACCATGGCCCTGATAAAACCGTGAAATACTACCGACCTATGCCAAAACTAGGTAATATCTCAACCCCCCCCCCCCCCCCCCCCCCCCGTAAAAACGATGCACTACGTTGTTAGTCATGCGGAACACACGCATAGTTCTCCACGCCGTATACAACATCATATCACTCCCTGCTAACTTTCCCTAAACACCCCCGACATTCAGCTCCGCCCACACGGTCTACTCCCTCATGTTCCTCCTCAATCACTACGTATTTTGCTCATTCGCTGCTATTCACTCTCTCTCGGTCGGGCATCGCTCGTCGAAGCACTCCACGCTACCATCCCGCCGATCCCTTACTCACGTCAACCACTCCATACACACCCCCCACCGCCCCCACACACAACACAACTTGTTTCTCCCCTCTTGACATGACTTTCCCCCTCCACTACACCACCCACAAGACCATACACACACCCCGACAACCCCACCCTTCAGCCCACACGACCCCCTCCCACTCCCCCCCGTAACCCCTCCCCCCACCTACTATAGGAAAGACCCAACAATTCCCACGGACCGTCACCTTCACCACGCTCATTAGAAACAAGCTACCCACCTCCACTCTCAATGTCCAAGTCGTTACACACCACGAGCCCAGCCGTCCTCGTCCTCACAGAAACTAACTATGCACACCATAATAACCGTCTTCGTCTTGCCCTTTCACAATAACACCTCAAAAGCTGGCGAAAATCGACAATACCCCTCTAATTAGGAAAAGCTGAAGTCATATTCGCCATAAGAAAACAATCATTTGCAGCCTCACACATCATCACCCCCCCCGTAGAGCATACCACACATTGCCGCTCTCCTCCTTCACCCCCACTATGGACTTACCATTCGTCATTGGAAGCTATATGCCCCAATTGCGGAGCCCATTGACCACCGACCTATGCAAAGCCATAATAACACGGGGCATGAGACTCAATAACGACTACCCCCGCCATCGCATTCTTTTGGCGGAGACTTCCAGACCACCACCCAACCCATTACGGGCCACACAACCCTCACCTCGTCCCTCCTCACGACACACCTCAGACCACTTTACCCACCTATCCCAACCTTCTCCCGTAGCGGCTCATGCATCGACCACTGGATTATGCTAGCGACACAACTCCCTCGTTGGAACCCTCTAACGCAACACAGAATTGCCATGGTTATATCCTTCTCCATGGCCAACTCCGCCATACACCTCCACAAACCAGCAGCTCAATCTTTTATTGACTCTCCCGCCCCCAACCATCCTCAAACACGCCACTACGGCCCACACACGCATATTTAAAGTCAACCCCCCCCTCACATGGTAAAACATAATGCAATTCAAAGCATCCACCCCATCTCTCATTCACCAAACTCTCGACCTCCAAATAATCATCATCAACACACCCTCATATAGCACCCATACAAACGCTCTGGACTGCCTAGCTAAACAGTGCACAAACCTCCTCAACGAATACAACACACACTCGTAGACAATTTGGACCGTATTCTCCACCATAACACGCGTACCAAAACAAAATAACATACACACAAGTGGCTCAAAAAAGCCCACACGAAAACTTGCCAAACAACAGCGTAAACACAGCACACAACACGCCCTCCTCCCTCTAACAAAGAAACTATTAGATAACCGACGACGACCGTACTCCCGATGACATTTCAACCAAGTGCAAGGACACACCCAAAAGTCTTATTGACGAAGCAACCACGATATGCTTACAACAACTTAAACAGAGAGTCAACACGGTTACACGGCATATGACGCTATCCCCAATCGATACAACCACCGACTTAAAACGCATAGCGGCCTCGCCCCTCACAGTAGAAGTCATCTCCAGCTATACCAAGTACTCCAAAAACGACACTATGATCTCTAACCCCGCGAAAACAGTCAATTAAGTACGCACACACGTCGCGGTACAACTTACCAAAGCCACTCCGGACATACTCTCAACCCTCCTCCTCCCCCCCCGGGGGGGGAAAGCGACACCTCCCCCGACCAATTTAAAATCACCCCTCGTGGTAACCCCAATGCCACAGTTTTATATATGATTGCTAGAGATACATTCGATCATACCATTTAGCAACTCGGCACGGGGAAATTCCTTGGCCCGGAATCCCGGATGGCATCCCTAACGAAATCATCAAATATTTGCCCCGAAAATCACATACAAAAGGTTTCTCACTTTGACTCTACTCCCTAATAACTCCTGCATCCCTCCATAATGGTGCCAGAGCACCACATGCCTACAAATAAGCCCCCGCCCTTATCGATAACTTCCGACCTTTACCATTCATGAACAACATGCTTACGCCTTGGATCGCCGTCATAGAAGGAAACTAGACATAAAAGATAACTTAGGCCGGCTCTACGTACACGAAAACCTCAGTGACCAGTATGACAACTTCCATCTCCTTTGTAGCATACACGAAGCACTTGCCTCCCTCATCATGATGATGATGGATGCCAAAATATCAAAAAAATATATACATACATAATGTGCGCGGATTAAAAGGTGCCTCCAACGAGGCTTGCGGGGCGAGAGAATATCATTAAAACACATATGAGAGCTCGGCATGCCATTCTCATTTGTCACCACATGCGAACAACTGTACAAGGTTTCTACCACCAATTTTATCACACTCCAAGGCAACACAGCAAAGATCGTCATCAACCGGGGCACTTTGTAAGGTGACACGCTGTCTCCCTTTCTATTCACCATCTTCCTTGAATCCTTCCTCAGATGACTCACTGCGGGAAGAAGTGGCTACATCCCATGTCCAACTTCCACCAGTTTGCCCGACCACTCTGCTACTATGGCCTCCCCGTAATACGGCTTCGCGGACGACCTCAGCCTCGCCATGGACTTCATACACAATCTTGAAATTCAGGTGAAGAAACTCTCACTCTTCAACGAATACACATGGCTTGATGTCAATGCTCAGAAGTGCAGCGTGACGGAGGCACTCTGGTACTTTGGCAACGCTATATCCGACAAACAACAAAGCTCTTCGCGAGCACCGCCTCTCACGACTCACAGTCGACGTTAATAAGGTGCCCACCCCACTCATGACCCTTTCCCCCAGTGAAAGCTACAAAGTCTAAGGAGTGAAGCTCATCATCTCCCTATCGTTCACCAAACACTCCCACGAAATGCGAAGACAATCTATTGCCTCACCTCCACATTTCGACGCTCCCCCCCCTCAGAAAATCGCGCCGTCTACGAGCCATTAGAGACTTCCTTATTGGAAAACACTTTGCCCTCCCTCTCTCGGCCTTCTCACTGACCCCCAACTACACACACTGCATGGTACTATCTGCCAAGCCCTACGGCCGGCAGCCCACTGCGTCCTTAACCTGCCCCGCACCGCCCCACTTCGGACTTAGGCTGCGGCCTCCTCTCCCTTTAAGCCACCGTGATACAGCTCATAATTTGTCACTTACACGAAATCTTCAACCTCCCGAGATACCGTGGCACCATGGCCCGCAACCATATTCACATAATCATCCACACATTGGCCGGTCGAGGCAATCCTTACCAGCGCGGACCGACCCCTCACACTCCGCAATCTCGTTAGCATCCAACGTGACGCTAACACCCACATGCACGGCTTCTCCACACTGGGTCTCGCCAACTTAATCGCCACCACGCTCCGCACTGATTTTCAAAATCAAGACGATGTGTCAGTTATGAAGCATCGACAACAAACTACATCCATCACTATACAATCACCAAGCACAACAAAATCTCAAGCCGCGCTCCACACACCTCTCACTCCTCAATCGTCTCTCACCCCTTTGGAAGCATGACATCACCGAATCGTCACAAGTAACCATGCGCACCACACACACTAATATCATGCCCACGTCCACAGCACACCTTAGCAAGCTCGAGGGAGTAGGCGGCAACGTGTCCACTCCCATGCACCTCCGCCATGCCGTTTTCACAGAACCAACCACCACAATACACAACC